>FN648658.1:2519-66964 GCA_000310025.1 Ectocarpus siliculosus | reverse complement strand
GGGATTTTTTTTGGGTGTTTTTTTAATTTACAAAATTTGTCCTTTTCCCCCCTTTTTTTTTTTTTTTTCTTCCCGAAATTCTTTTTTCCCCTCCTGTAAAAACCCCCCCCCCCAAATTTTGGGGGTTTTTTTTTCTTCGGTTTTCCCAAAGGAAAAGGGGTTTTTTTCCTCTTTTTCTTTTTTCCACGGGTGGGTATACTTTTTCTTCGTTTTGGGAAATTCCAGTTCCCCTCTTGAAAATTTAATTTTCGGTTTTTTCGCCCGTTTTTGGGGCCCTTCAAAGAAGTTTTTCACCCTTTCCCTTTTTTTAAATTTCCGGTTTATTCGGGGGGGGGGGGGGGGCGTACTCATGTTTTGCATGCCTTAGCGGTTAGACCATTGGGGGGGGGGCACCAGGAACGGACGATCTGAGTAGAGGGTTTTACTGTGGGTGTGTATGCCTGTAATATGAAGGGGGTACAAAACCCATGCTCCACCCGAAAAAAATTACTAATGTGGAAACAAACACTCCGCGTGACTAAAAAGGCCCGAGCAAGATCCATGAGCGCTAGACCCCTGGCTTCAACGAGACTTCGCTCGAGGGTTTCCTTAAACTGCGTCAGCTGCTGGAGCAGAATAAATACGAAACGTTTTAATCTGGGGTCCAGTGTTGCCGCCCACAGCTTGCGCAAGACGGCAAGGCCATACCGCCTCGCTCGTGGTGTTGCGCAAAAACCAACGACGTTTGCACACCTGTTGCTAACCCAGAGGTAAAAGTGCGCGCGGTTGCACTTGTCCACGCGACGACAGCTCTCTTCGACGAACCTCGCTTGCGCCCCGAACGCGCGACTGGAAACAAAAACGCCCCAAGCAGGACGGTTAACATAACGAAAAAAAAAAACGAGGGGGGTTATTAAAAGAACGGCTCATGGTCACCACAACGAAAATAAGAAAAGCAAATGGAGACGGGGGTTCATCAATAGCACGGCCTACCACCACGGTGCCATTTCCCGTGCTGCTGCTTGTCGGTCAACAAGGTCAATCCCACAAAACAACAAAACAGACACGAACATACACATTGCTTCATATCTACGCGTAATTCATTCAGTGCGTGTTCCTTCGCAGGAACGGGCAGATCGCGCCGGTACCAAGATAAATTACACCGCATATCCCCGATGGGCTTTCCTCTTTCATCACGGCGGCGAGACACACACGAGTAACAGCAGTCGGTGGTTGCGCGGAGCAAATCGACAAAACACCATGTTGACGAACGGAAGGAAGTATACCCTGTAGGTTTAGGCACGAAAAGACTACCATAGACTTGTGTGTTTTCCTTTTATTTATTTAGTATTATTTTTATTTTTTTTTGGGGGGGGGAGTGTTCGGGAGTACAGATCGGGCTGTAATACACACATGGGGTTATCTAGTAGTAGTAGTCTTACATCGTGGACACGCCGTTGACAGACTCCGTGAAGTGCGCGTAGATGGGTGACTTGGACACGCTGTCCAGCCGCTTCAGCTCGCGACTGGCGTTCAGGTAGCGGTGGCCTAGCACTATCGCCAAGCAGGATATCGGCACGAGCGCCAGTATCAAGAAGGGCACCTGAAGATACGGAGAGGGGGGGTGAATATGTGTGACAGCAGCATGTAAGGCATGGGGAGCCTTCGGGCTGACCAATGTCGGGGGATGAGAGCAGAAGTTCGCGAATGCACAAAATGATACTTTTCGATGCATAACGCAGCAAAAAAGGGTGTCGAGAATATGCGGATGTATATACAATATACAAAAACGTTCGCGCACAATCTCGTAGAACATGCAAACAAACGAAATCCACAAAACAAGCCGATGTCCGCAGCAGTCAGTTATTTTTCTGCAGACATCCTGTTCGTGAGCAAGCATGCGGCGCAGGGAGAAGAGGGCAGAAATTACAAAATTACAAAATTGCCCCAGTCGTGGCCGGCGGAACGTTGGGCAAACCCCAAGCTCAGGAAACCAAGTACAACAAAACACTCTCCCGCCCCCCCGGTGAAGCAAAAAAAAAATGCGAGAGAAAAAATAAAACGGGGGTTCTCACCGTGTACACGATGACGGTCACGATGGACAGGGCCGAGAACAGGCAGACCAGCGTGGATCCGATGGCGTCCATTACCTCCTTGTCCACCTCCTGGACGTCGGAGCTGAACCGGTTGAGGATGCGCCCGAGGGGGGTGCGCTCGAACCACCCGACCGGCGCATGCATGACGTTCTTCGTCAGGGCGTCGTGCATGGCGGTGGACGCCCTCAACGACGCCAGGCTCTGGACCAGCGACCTGGTGTCATGAACAGAATTAACGCAAGGTTGCGCCGGGGGGTCGGTGGGTGTTTCTGCTGATGTCGGCGTGGGGCAAGCATGCCGACAGACAAGTCACCAGCGAGGATATGCTCAACCATGCGTTGACGACCGGAAGCCAAATAACCGACTATCCGACGACAAACAGACACCGCGAGGCCGGAAATTTTGAAGTTTTCTTCCCAAGAAAAAAAAAATATACCGCTAAAACATACTTTTAGAGAAGGAAAAGGCGGACTCAAGGGAGCGGCGGGGGTGCGCCTGGAACACCTAACGATGCCTAGGAAAAACAAGGTCGTCGGTTGGGACGCTCCTCGCTGTAACTAGAGAAGTAGGAGCCTAACGAACTACACAAGGGTATCTATCCACCGAGCTGGTTTGCGAACACGGCGCATCGCGGAAGACCCATCCCCTCACCTGCAGAACACCGCCGCGATCACGGCGAAGCTGATGCCGATGTATTGCCACATTGCCTGCGAGCCGGGTGGGGTGCGATAGGGCGGGGGGACGTTAACGCAGCCTCCGCAGCAGGGGTGTGTGTGTGTGTGCTCATAGTCGTGCATGCCGTAGTCGTTAGACCATTGACCTCGCGTCCCTACAAAGCCGGGACGGAGCACGCCGGATTCTCACCGGACCAGGCTCTCACATCACCAAGCGCGAAGCCCCGTGAGGTATTCAGCGAGTCGCATGAAGGGTGAGCTGCATCCTGCTAAGGGTGTTCGGCATCTTGTGCTTACTTCCTTGCGTACGGATGACAGCTGCGTATGACATAATTTATTTTCTGGTGCTTTCACTTCCAGAGACGGTTATAAGCACTGTGTAACTGCCTCGAGGATGCTTGGCCAATTTGACACAACGTGGTACGATCATCCCCTTCGCGCAAAGTGAGGGTCCTCGACCCCGCACAATACAATCTACTCGACCACCATTATGTGTGCCGTAAAAAAAACAACTTGAAGCTAAAAAAAAAAGCGGTAACCTGGTTGCCAAGCTCACGAAGTGAGCGGCTTGTTTTACGACGTCGTTGCCAAGCGACGAAAACCCAAGCCCGATGGCAAACACTGAGGGGGGGGGGGGTTCAATGTACCTTGTGCTCAGAGCGCAATACACGACGCTCTGTCGCTGAATAAAAAAAATAAGTGCTTGATGACAACCCTACACTCACGGGGGTATCGTTGGAGTTAGCCTCCAGCTTGTCCACCCAGCGAGACAAGAGCAGGTTCTGCCCGAACTGCAAGATGTTGTACGAGGCATGGAAGCACAGATACGGGATCTGCTCGCGCGGGATTCGCACCCGACAGAAAGGGGAAAAGCGAGCGCACATCGAGAGGCGTCGCGGACAAGCAAGGGCGGGGGTTGGTTGGGTATAGGGCTTTAAGAGTGTGCAGGCATGCATATAGGGGAATAGCGAAAGCTTCTCGAGAATCAACTCTGCTGCCAGAAAATATTCTAACGTCCGGTATATCCATCCAGAGTGAGACAAAACAGGATGTCGTGCGACCGCGATGGGCCATTTAGCCGACTGGATGCAGCGAACTTTTTGCCCCTACGCTCACCGTTCGATTCCACCGAGCGCAGGAGACGGAAACGCCATGCACCATGAAAAACCCGATGAGGTAAAACGCAGCAGTCAGTGCCGAATTAACGGGACTATACGCTCCCCGTCTGAGCTATATATTGATCAGTCGCCTCAAAGGCGTCCTACCACGCACACACATTTCACATAAGCATATCTTGGCACACGTCTACAAGCCGAGTAACGCGTTTCACTCTCCGGCATGAACCGCCCAACGCACTATCGCCCTCAATTTTCGCCCGTTCTCGCATTCGAGATACGTATGAACAGTGCGGGGTGTTTTCTCTCTGGTTAAGAGTTGCTAAGAAAATTCCGCGTCACACGCCGCGAAAAGGTCAAGTTAGCCAACCAAGTCATGTAACGGAGTAATTCAATCTAAAACCAACATCTGGAAGGAAACGGAGCGCGATTCGTCACGTGGAACAAGCTCCCTGTTTTGTGCCAGGACAGACACATAGAAAAATAATCTCCGACACGCGTGCTTGCTTCGGTTCTTCACAGCGCTGGCAACCTTTGTCATCACGAGTGAGCCCAGCTCTCACCACGAAGACGAAGATCCCCCCTGCGGCCTTGCAGTAGGCCACGTAGATGCCGAATTCGGGAGAGCCCCTTTGTCTGAAGCGAGGCGAGGCGACGCGTGACGTAACGCCAAAGAGATGGCGATGGCGATGAGGACGTCAACAACGGCACCGGAACCGGCAAAGATATGTATGACCGTGCAAATAACCAGAGATGACGACATAGAGGGAGACAGAGACAGAGACAGAGACAGGAACATGATCAGCTCTCGACTCAACGGAGCACCTGGACACGCCAGCACGCCCACAGAAATACTATTATTTAGCTGCTGACAAGACCGACGCTATAGTAGTGCATTTTCGTGCGGAAGACAATCAGGTTCGGCGAGACATGGGCACAAACCACAATCAACACCGCACTCGAGCTTCACGAAGCACAGACGCAGCGTCAGCAGCGACAACAACAACAGCAGACAAGACAAGGACTACGCGCACCTTGACTCCTCCTTGACGAGCTGGTTCTTCTCGCGTTCCTTCTCAGCCTTCTCCTTAGAGTTTACCCCCGCCTCCACCCTGGCACTGCTCGTCTCCATCTCCACGCTGGGCTGCCGCTTTAGCCTCCCGCCACCACCAACCTGTACGTTAACCGTGAGGATCGAATCAGTCGCGTGTATTCATGCCTGCAACCCCGCGACGTCAGGGCGGAGGGGTAACTGGGGTTCCACAACAAGGCTCGATGGGTCCCTCTTAAACACGTAGCACGTCCTGACCTGCTGTACGAAAATTCTCCACGAACAAAAAACACATACATACGCGTATGTACGTACTACAAGCACGACCTTAATGCAAAACTTCGATGATTCTATGTACACACGGACACAAAAAAACTGCTATTCTGCGGGTATGTACACTACCTGTCGAATAGCGGCGTGTCGGTCACGACGAACACGACACATACGTACGCACACCAAACAGCAAAAACTAAACGAGCCGTCCACCTTGTTGATGAGCGCAGAGAGGCGCGAGCTCTCGTCTTCCATGAGCTCCCGGGGATTGCCCACCTCCACCATTCGTCCGTCCACGCTCATCAGCGCCACCCGGTTCGCGTACCGCGCCGTCATGGGAACCTAACCACGAGCCAGCCAGGCATTTCCGGACCAAATACAGAGCAAAGGATAAGCGATGGGCAAATGGAGTTAGCGGCCCCACTTAAGAACCTATAGAGTTGGCCCGAGCCTGGGTTTCTTCTTGTGGTAGGCTGCAAATGTTAATGTTCGCGATGAATTATAGATTGTTAAGTGTAGGGGCTCTTCACCGGGCTCACGGACGGCGCTCAAGTTCCTATGTCTTGATACATCATTGGATATAATGTTGGGCATGAAGTTCTTATCTGCTGAAAAGTTCTTGAGTGCGTACCCGGCAAGCGACAAGATGGTGCAACGTCCGACATGGAGGGGGCCGGGCTTCAGCTTTTGAGAGGGGGCTGCCGTCGTTTAAACGTCCAAACCTGCTTCAGAGAGGAGTCCAACAGCCCAACAGAGACGAAAGACCAAAAGAGCACGCCGGGTATCGTGCTAACCGACAATCGTGAACGCTGTGTTTTCTGGGCAGGCGAGACCAATCTTTCACACCGAAAGAAAAAACACGACACAAAAAACAACACAACATGTCACCCCCCCTCCATCGTGAGAAAGCTGTGGCCCACCTGGTGCGTCACCAGAACCACCGCCTTGTCGCGAAGCATCCCGCGGACGCAGTGCTTGAAGATGTGCTCCCCGACGTGGGCGTCCACCGCCGAGAGCACGTCGTCGAGCAGGTACACGTCCGCCTGGGCGTACACCGCGCGGGCCAGAGACACCCGCTGCTGCTGCCCGCCGGAGAGGTTGATGCTGTCGTCCGTGGTCGGATTGTTTGACGGCGACGGAAGCGACGGGGTGTCGCAGCGGGGGGGGGGGGCGACGGTGAACGGAAGTTCGCATGGGGCAAGCAAAAAGTGTTGACGACGGTGAGAAAACCATACCAGATGCCTACGGTGAATATATCAGCGGACAAGAGAAGGCACACAAATCGCACACAACACAAACTTAAAACACGCAAGAGGATGCCGAGGTCGGGCAGTGTTTCCGGCTGCCGGTTCCTCTGAGCGATAACAGCAGTAGCGGGTAAGACCAGGCTTGTGTTCTTATTCTTTCTCCATCCACGTCCTGCTTGAAAGAGGGTTTGCTATTGACTGCCACAAAACCTTCAATAAAACAAACAAAAAAGATATCGGTACACTTTTTCCGCGAAACCACACGTTGGTGGAACTATCTACATACAGTGAAGGCGGGAATAAAAGGGTACTCACCCCTTCTCCCCGATTTCAGTTTGATCGCCAGCCTCGAGAAGGTCGAGGTCCGCCGTCAGCGCGCAGGCGGATAGAACCCGGTCGTAGCGCTCGGGGTCGTAGGGGGAGCCGAAGAGCACGTTGTCACGAAGGGTGGCGTTCTGTATCCAGGCGCGCTGTGCGGCGTAGGCCACTGTCCCATTTATCTTCAATCAAAGCGCCGATCCGAGTAGGACAAGAAAAAGTGGTGCGAAAAAATATGGGTATGGTCAGTACAGGTGTGGCTAGAGGCGGCGGGCCTGCGAAGCGTTGGGCGGAAACGTGGTAACAAGCTCGCACAGGGGGGTGCCACCCAGGCTGGTGGCAACCCCCCCCCGAAAAAATCAGGACCATCTCGAGCCTGCTACTCAACACACTTGGGATGCGCAGCGCAGAGCGGCGAAAACATCTGGCCAGCGATCCCCCTACCGAGAGATCCCCTTACCGTACCGTCGCTTCTCTCTCACCTCCACGGTGCCCTCGACGCGGCGAACCTCGCCCAAGAGCGACAACAACAGGCTCGACTTGCCGCACCCGGTGGCCCCGTAGACGCACACCAGCTCCCCAGGCTTGACCTCGAGGGTGATATCGCTCAGGGTCATGGACTCCTCCTCTTGGGGTGACCAGAGGGACGACGTGGGCGACGTCGTGGGGGTGTTGGCCGCGGAGCTGCTGCCGTCGTCGTCGTCTGCGGAGCTCCTGCGCTTCTCCTCTTCGCGCCCGTCTTCTTCTCCGTCGTTGGAGACTTTCTCCCTCTCCTGCCACCGGCACGCCGGGGGCGTGCGCACGTGCACCAATAGGAGGGGGAGAGAGAGGGAGAGAGAGTGAGAGAGAGCCGGAAGCAGTCTTCAAGTCAGAACGACGAACCAAAAAGAAGGCAAAAGACGAGTGATAATGTTGGTGTCTATAATAGAAGTCCAGCAACCAAGCGTGTGTCTAAAATAGACAGCAGCGCATCGCACACAACGGCTTCCCCTCAAAACGACCGAATAAAACAGATGCTCCGGAGTTACTCCGGAGTACTCCGGGTAATCGACAACACCAGCAACAGGTATTATAGACGCACAACAAATACAGCCGATCGGCACGACGCACTCACCGATGGGGGCCACGCGAAAGTTCCGTTCTGGACAAGAAGGCCGCCGATCGGTGCCCTCGGCCCGCCGGCAAGGTGAACGCTACGCGTCAACTCGGTGTCCACCGGCTGGCCCTCGACGTCCCTCCGTCCCAGGAACGTCTCGATTCGGTCCAGGGACACGCGGGCCTTCGGTTCCAACAGACAACGTGGGGGGCGGAGGCGTACTATATTATTGTTGTGTATGCCATAGAATAGTTGTTAAAAAAACATCGAGCAAGCGTCCTCGAGAGGACGGAGCCTTGCTCCCACAGGACCGATCACCGACTTTGCCAAAGATGGCTAAAAAATGTTCTACCTGCCTAATCCACCCTGTCGGTATCACTTCCCGCCTCTTTGGTCCACTTTCGGTGCCCCAGCACAACCACCCAAGAGAGACGGCGTTGCCGTGACCAGTGAGCAGGTGGCCTCAACACTTTCGTCGCCGTAAACGTACCCTCGGAGGGGCAGCATCTCGGACGGCGGCCGTGCTACAATCGGAGCCTCGAAGACAACTCGCTTGTCCCGCACATACGTGCCAACCCTTGCACAGCACTTGTCCGAACGCCTACTCACTTGCAGGTAGAAGTTGACCACGTCGGGGAGCACGAGAAGCGGGAACCGGAGGATGCCGAAGAGGCTCAAAGACGTGAATCCCTGGGACGCGGTGAGGGTTCGCCCCAACAGCCTCGTGTGGAACAAGAAGGTGCACAGGCCCACCAGGGTCGTCACTGAATTCCACTGCACGATAACACCGGCCATCATCACCTGGGATACAAGCCGATGTCGAGAGGAGCGGGGTGAACAAGACGAATCGGCCCAACACACGATCTTCGTGCCCCACCAGCGTGCGCCCCATGCATCGGAATAGACAACTCTATCCCCATTTTCGACACCGACACGGTGTCTCGAAGCGAGGATTGATACAGATAACCAACGGAGACACGCTTCAGCGGGATATGAAGACACCGAAAACGATACGTGCGATTTAATACTCACCATGTAGCTGCGAAGCGACCGCATCTCGTTGCGGCGGGTCTTGTCGATCTTCGACATGAAATCTC
Organism: Ectocarpus siliculosus; assembly: GCA_000310025.1. NCBI lineage: Eukaryota > Phaeophyceae > Ectocarpales > Ectocarpaceae > Ectocarpus > Ectocarpus siliculosus. The sequence goes on along the minus strand of FN648658.1, from coordinate 58,018 downwards.
TCTCCCACGCAAACAACTTGATGATGCGAATGCCCTGGAGGCGCCAGTCACGACAGAAAAAGGCCCAGGGACGTGACCGTCAGAACATGCTCAAAGACGACAGTTTGTGGAGATGCGCTACATCCCCCCCAACGTCTGTCTGTCGAGGATGACTCCCTCATTTCACAAATATAAACTTACCCGACTCGCTAGTAAATGGCCCGACTCGATAATCCGGGCATACGGAATCAAAGGGCCTGGACAATGTACGAGAGGGTCAACCGCCGCCAACGAACTTCCATCTCGCAAGACGCCACCACCGCACTTGGTGCCAAGACACAAGCGCCACACACACGGGGTGCTTGTCGTGAAGCGCCACGAAGCACGAGAGGAAACCCTCCCTCTCCTCACCTGCATCGTTTCTCCAACGACAGACATGCGGTCATCCTTCCGCGTCATGAGAACCTTCTGGAAGGTCTGCGTCTTCTTCGTGGTGTACTTGCCGAGCGGCACGCTCAGGACCATGAACAAGACGCCGCCAAAGGCGGCCGATCCCAACACGTAGAACAGAAGCCCAACGGACACGATAATCTGATGTCGTGGATTTTGTTGTTTCGCAGGCAAGGAGAGGCGGTTAGGTAACGATGATTGGGGGATTGGGGAGCGTGCACGGCAGAAGGTTCAAGGAGAGCACCAGCGCAAAGTTGCTGCTGCCGTGCCGGAGCGACAGCTGCAGCCACAGGAGAAAGTGAGGGGAGGGAAACCCTGATGCGGAAATGGGCTACGACGACGAAGAAGAGACGATGCTTGTACAGACGACGCACCTGAAGACTGGTCGCCCAGATGAAGTGCGTGTAGCAGCTGTACTCCAGCACGCTCTGAGCGTCCACGGACATGAGGTTGGTCAGCTGCCCCGAGCTGTAGGTCGAAGAAGCCGTGTCCATGGCGAGCATCTTCCGGAAGATGGATCCCACGAGCGACCCGCGCACCCTGCAGCCGATCCGCCTTCCGATGTGGAAGTTCCTGCCGTCCGCCAGGCCCTGCAGGATTGGGCCCACGAACAGCAACACCACGAAAAATGTGATCCTTCCCGTGACCCGCCCCCCTTCCTTGTTGTACGAGGTCACGAAGTCGATGATCTGCTGCATCGCGATGGACGGCAAGAACTCCGTCAGCGTCGCAACGAGCTGCCACAGCCCCTGAGAAATCACCTACAGCGGAGAACACGAGGGAAGAGACGAGCCGGGCGAGGGATAAAATTGTCATCGCCATGGCGTTCAGAGAAACACATCTCTCTCATAGGTCAGTCCAGCATGGGATGAGTGTTGTGTGGGAGAGGACCTAAGGTGACACGGACAACTCCCACCCGCGACGTACCATCGGTTTCGTCACCCTCCACATGCGCCACAATAGCCCGTACTCCTTTACAACCGCCGCGGCCGCGGCACCGCCGTCTTCGTTTTGCGCCCCCTCCTGCACCCTCGCACTAGTCTCGCCGCGCCGCTTGCCCTCCTCCTTCTTGCCGCAGCGAAGAGAGAGGGACGGGAGAGGGCTGCGAGGGTCCGCCTCATCCATCTTTTTCCACACGGTACTGGAGAGGTCGTCATCGATCTGAGAAACGAGGCACATAAACATGGCGAGCGTGAGTTTTGGAGCTATTAGTACGGGGTGCGAGTTAAAAACTTGTGCCCGTCGTACACGACAAGAAAAAACGTGGCCCGTGCGGGTCCTCTCGAACGGACGCTGTCTTTGGGATAAGGATCATCGGTGCAGTCAACATGACGGCAGTCCAGCGACTGCTCTTATGGTTTCTACAGTACGAGAAGAAAAAGTACTGGCGGCGAAACTTTTTCATGGGATGAGTGAATGGCACCGTGTTCTGATTGGTTGCAAAAAAAGTAGCTACATATCCACCACAGCCATGTGTGTGTACCCGTTCCGTACCGGCATGGGCAGGTCATCGAAATCGAGCTGCTTCTTCTGCCCGATGTCGATAACCGGAGAGAACCACGAGAAAAGCCCGGCCGACAGAAACCTCGCCGTAAACTCGCCGTTCGGCTTCCGGGTGCACAGCGTAACCTCGGCCCCCCTCGCTACCGAGTACGACACGAAGGACAGGGCGAGTGCAAGGGCGACCACGTTCCACAGCCTGTCGTCCGCCACGACGCTGACAACCCCGGACCAGCTCTTCCCGCCGTGCCCGGCCCGGTCGATAACCGCGACCAGCGCGGTCATGAACGACAGGTTGTAGAACGGCCAGAACACCCACCAAAGCTTCCTGCGGGCCGGGAGCCCGTCGCTACCGATCGAGGGCTCCTTGGCCGCCTCCCGCCAGTGGTCCCTGCTGCGGAGGACCGAGGCGGCGGCCCAAGCGATGCACAGCACCGTCGATGAGACGAACACGGTGGTGTCGGCGCCGTGCCGTACCAACTCCACGATGGCTCTGACTCCCTGAGGCGTGCAAGGGCAAGGGGCGACCGGGAAAACGTAAACTTTGTCAGAAACGATCAATCTTTTATTTACAACTCTCGCTGATGAACGGCACAGAATTGTTGTTTGTGCTGTAGGGGCGATGTGGGCATGACACAGCAGTGCAGCAGTATGTTCTGCACAGGGACAAAGGCAAATATCGTGCGGGGGAAAAAGACGCGCACCACGTCAACGGAAACAACAGGACAGCATGACCATCATGAAAGGCCCTCAACTGTCAAGGATGAGATGTCCTGGCACCGTGCGCAAATAAAAAAGAAAAAACTACATATGTACTCCATATGCATACACGGAGGCCTTGTGCTTACTTACGCCACATGTACACAGCAGTAGTGTGCGGCCAAGGCATCAAAATGGTGAACAATCGTCCATCACACGCCACGAGAGGAGACTATTCAATTCTTGTCTTCTCGTCGTCTGCTCATTCCCCAAGAAACGTACTATCTACTTTGCCGGACGTACGAATATAGTTGTGCGAGACCTCGTAAAAAAGCAAAAAAACAAACCGAGCCAACGAGTTGCAATTGCCCCCCGGAAAGGCGCCCGCGCAAAAGGCGGATAAACATAAACTTCCCGCCTGACACAGAATAACGTAACACCACAGCCTGCAGAAATAAACATGCAGCCTCGTCAGCTTGGTCCGCCCTGCCTCGCTCTACCTCTGCGGCGGCCGGCTGTTGCCAGGCGCTCAACACCCGTGTGATTGGTGTCGATGTCGCTTGGTTGTGCCCCTCACTCAGGTCTAACGTAGGCCGGCTCCCTTACACTATTTACACTGTCTCTCTGAGATATTCCTGCGGTACGGGTCGTTTCTCTCGTTTGTCCCGCACAAATGCCAGATCTCTTTCCGCGGGTGTCACGAACTCAGGGGTGTTCCACCAGAAGAAGACTGCATGTATGCATGCACATGTTCCTGCGTTCAGAGGGTGCGTATTCCAGGCCGCATGTGTGTACAAGTATGGTCCTGCGGTCTGCTTCAGAGAGTGACACGGACGTAGGTGGTTCGCAACGAAGAGCCAACAGGACCATATGGTTCCCAAGACGCGCGAGGATACAACGCCAAGATGAACACTCCAAGTCATCTCTCGAAACCCGGCACTCAACACATCCATCTCTTCAAAGGGCAGAATTTTCTCCGTCTCGCAAGCGTTGGGTTGGGGTACGGTCCCTGCAACGTGCCCACAGCAGCAACGACCAAGATGAAATTACCGCCAAAACGTCACATTCGAAAATCCGTTGAATTTGACAAAGGCGAGGTCCTCTGGCGGATAATCCACGTATCCACGTACGTGCGACGTTCCGGCCGTGAGCAATCAAAACGACGACGTCTAGAGACATCCTCGATAGCAACTGCTGTAGTCCCTCGAGAGCCAAGGAACGCTATGCTACAACGTATGCCAGTTAGCACTACTGCTGTAGACGCTGCTGTACATGTACCGGCTGGAAATGGTGCCCAACCTAAACTGGCTCTTGATAGTGCGACACTGCGATGCAATACCTGGTAGATGCACAGCCCCCAGGATATGCTCAGGGTTGACCATAACACTCCAGTCGCTGTGACATTATACTTGGGAGGACGGTCACTGTTCTCTGCGCCTGCCAGCGGGGGAAACGGGCCAAACGGGCGGGGGGAACCCAGCACGCCACACGCCAAAGCAGCCAAAAATAAGTTGTGAATGTTTGTGAGCAAACAGCATCCTCCCTCAACGATGGCGCATGTATTGCACGGGCGCTTTTCTCCCCTGACGGCATCACCACTGAAGATATGGCGCGAGGTCACGCCACGCGTACGATGCACGAAGGCAAAAAATGCAGGGAGTTACTCGTTGCAATACAGATCAGCGATCATTTGGGGCGTGTCTCTCACCTTCATGTATGAGCGGGGCCAACAAGCTGGTGTTCGTCGAGTCTGTGTCGTCGTTGGATTTGGCAGCCGCTTCATGGACTCCTTCCCGAGACTTCCATGCAACGTCCGCGATTCCAGCCAGCAATAGGTAACTCGCCGGAACCCACCACTCTACGGTCGCCGCATCAAACAACCCCATTCGTCCGGCGGTCAGCGGTGTCTGTGTGTCCTGCTGTGGGCAAGCACACGAACTGGGCGAGGAACTGGGCCGGCGGGGCATGTATTCATTGTACCTACCAAACGCTTCGTTACACCACGGTGCCCCCACGTAAAAAAGAAAAAATATAACATGGACGTGGGGCAAGCACACCACAGACATCTTGGCCAGGCTAGGTAGGCCGCTGCTTATGTCTGCTGCTTCTCCCCTTGACCCAGTCTCGACTAATCAATACAGTCAGTCACGGTCTTGCTGTATCTCACCAGAGTGTTGCATTCTCAGAGAGGCGAACAATCCACAGGTTTGACGAAAGATCACGCGCCGGCTCTCTCTTCCTGAGGAAAGCCTGCAGGCAGGGGCAACGCCCGGTGCCGGGGATGGCCATGGGGAAGGCGTTGCCGGGTGAAAGCATTTTGGCCTCGATGCATTGACATAAGGACGGGGAAATCCACCCTATGAGGCAGCGAGCAGCGACAAGTGAGTGTGAATAAGCTCCGCATGTGTTTGATCGAACATCAGCCTTTCCCTATGTGTACTGTTAATAGCTGTATTCTGTGTTGAGCAAGCTCACCCTGCGCTCATAATCTTGACAAGATCCATGCTGCTATTGCTGCTGGTGTGCGCCCTCGTGTTGTGCATATGCATACCATATGTAGACCAACCCCCAGGGCCGATGACCCAAGTTTGGCCGCCCACCTTCCTGGTGTATGTACAAGTGTGGATATTGCGTAGAAAGGCGCTACATATGCATATAAAGGCGTGGATTGATCTTCTGAGGAGCTTTCAACTCAAACTTTCAAACGTGGGCTCGATTGGATTGATCGGCAACTTTGGCAACTCTTTCTCTTTCGTTTAGTAGATGCAGCAGTACTCCTGAGGCAGTGGAGCTTGAAAGATCACACCCTCAGGGATTGGTACCCCGACAAAACATGTGTCCACACCGTTGTTGCGGCTACCTCTTCCCAGCACACGATCACGTTGATCCAAGCTCCTCGTCTGGATATCTACAGTACTACACTACTTTAGTCTATGTGGTCTATGCAGCTTAGGTTGCAGATGTGTGGAAACTTCATTTTCCAAAAGCGGGTGTTGATGTGATCCACAGCAGAGGCTCAGGCGTACACCTTGAGTACATGTCTGAAGTTGGTCTTGCAACGTTGAAAAGGCTCTTTCTCGGACCCAGGGAGGCAACTGCTTGGAACAGAAGCGCCGAACAAGAGAAGGGCTGCTAGAGTTTACCATCCAGAACCCCCTTTCAGACCGACGCTGCCATACGCACCTCCAAACCTGACTGCAGGGCGTGTGGAGTGCGATGCTGGCTGTGACCGTCTTCCCAGTTCCTACATGTTTCGCTCAATGCCTCATAAAAGGTGGACGCACAACCTTCCCGCCGCATCTGACCTACACGCAACCGGTCACATGTTCCTGTGCTTGCTTCGCGCCCGATCTGGCAGGAGGGTGACTCTGATCAACGCCGTGGAGGGTCGCAAGATAAGAACCATATCCACATACGAAAGTACGGCTGCGGGGTGGTCCGCGACATTACACTCAACACGACCAGGTGGGATCGAGGGGCCGCCCGTTGCTGCCTTATCCTGTTTTTGTTGTCGTGTCGCGGTAGCGTTGAACGTCAAGTCTGACTCGATGCTCTCTGGCACACAGTAGCCTTCGCAGGGTTTTTCGACATGTCGGCATGCAATCAGGGAAGTTGGGTTAGGGTTAGGGTTAGGGAATAGGGTCTGCGTACCCCCTCCCTGTTCTACCGTTTTCCTCATTAACTTAATTTCTCGCGAAGGCGGTCCCTGGCACAAATGATGCCATCGTCGTGGGCGCGTGGCTGTTCAAAATGGAGTGCTTGCGAGGCCGTGGAGAGGGAATTTTCAGAGTTTTTGGGATCGGCGTCGAATTTCTTCAACCCCGAGCTGATGCCACGAGAGGGTTTAGCAGCAGGCGGTGTATCGCGAGCTCGCCCAGCAAAAAGCATGAACTTTAACTTTCTCACGACTTCAACCCCTTTGTGATAGGGCCAGCGCTTCAGTGTAGGAGAGAATGGCACCCGGTGACTTTCACAAGTCATCAACGCGCCAAGATTCCGACTGCCATGATGCACGTGCAATTTTTATGTTGAAGATTATGTGCCTTGTGGCTGTCCATCCGATCAGCAATACAAGTAGTACTTTGCTATTTTGAAGGCTACAGATGAACGCCGCTTGCCCCAAGGTCCGTGTGCATCGCGGAATCTGCATGCCGCTACTTCTGTTCAACAATACGTGCATGCTTCGAACGGATTGCCGAATTTTGTCGGTGCAAACGATGCGGGTCGCGCCCACTCCTTGTCACTCACGACAGAGTCCTCTTCTTTGACGTCTCTATCGCTCATCACGCCGTGCTGCTACATCCCTCCCCCTTCGTCGCCTTAAAATCCGGGCGGCACCCCCCCCTACCCCGACGGACCCACACCTAGACACTAGGATAAAGAGGTGTATTCTCTAGAATGTGATTGTACCTAAGCTAGAGTATGCAGGAGAGGTATGGGAAGGTAACGAAAAGGCCGCCAAGCAGCTGGAAACGGTGCAGATGGCTGCGGCCAAGAAAATACTAGGATGTTCAAGTACAACGAGCAACACTGTATTGAGAGCAGAATTGGGAATGTACTCTCTTAAAACAAAGAGAGACATGCAGAAGTTGAATTCGCAGTACAAGGTAAGCAGGATGTCGGACGATAGACTACCATCCATGGTTGACAAGGCAGCTTGGGGAAAAGCGACTCCCAGGGAAGAAGGGAATCAGATGGGACAAGGTGGTAGAGAAGGTTTGGAAGGAGATAGGAGACGAGGAGGAGACGTTGGACATGGAAGGGTTCGGGGGGTTCAAGACGAAAGTCAAGGAGATGCTCGAAAGTAGGGAGGAGGCAACCCTTCGGAAGAAGGTACGAAGCGAAGACCACTTGGAGATATACGGGAAGTTGAAAGAAGGGATAGGGATGAAGACGTACTTGGACGGCCCCATGGACTATGCGAAAAAGCTGAAATTGCAATTTCGAGTAGGCGATCTGGACTTGCCAGAACGGAGGAAGAGGTACCAGCCGTAGGAGAGAGGAAGAGGAGGATAGACACACATGTCCATGTGGCAAATCGGAGGAGAGTAGACCCCACACAGTTGGGGAGTGTAAGTTGTACAGAAAGGAAAGAGAGGATCTCGAGGAGGAAATGAGACAGAGAGGGTGTGACATGGACAAGTTTGGTAATTAGACAACAGCGAAAAAACGATCGCGATAATTGGGGATAGATGGTGGGCACAAGAGGCCCTAGAGGATGGGGATAAGATGTGCAAGAAATTTTTATGGAGTTTGTGGCAGAAACGTAAAGAGCTCCCAAATGTTGGTGGTGTCTCTAGTAGGTGTAGGAACGGTGCTCCGTCTCGAAAGGGACGCGTGGTCAATGGTCAAATGACTACGGCAAGCAACAAATGAGTACGCCCCCCCCCCCCCCCCCCTACCCCGTGCAAAGGGGCCGCCTTCGCGAGAAAGTAAGTTTATGAGGAAATTGAACTGGAATGAGGTACGCAGACCCTATTCCCTAATCCTAACCCTAACCCAACTTCCCCCATTGTATGCTTTATCCAACATGTGTACATAATACGAAAAACCCTGCCAAGGCTACCGGTGCATAGACCGTGCTGGTGAGCTCGGACGCGGACGGTGCGGACCATGTCGTGCGATACTTGTCGCTGTACGACGACCGCTTTCTCCGATTCTTCACCGGGCACACCAACAGGATCGTCTCCACTGCCATGAGTCCCGCCGACGACCACTTCATGACCGGCTCCGCGGACAGGTCATAGAGAGAGAGACAGAGAGAGAGAGAGAGAGAAAAAAAAAATCGGGGACAAACAGAAACCAAAAGAGAATCAAGTGGATGTGAAAAGAGGGAATCGTCCTCGACAGACGTTGGGAGATTGTAGCCTTTATGAAGGTAATCTCCGCATGGAGACGTGTTTTGTTTTGACGATGGCTTCTCAAGTGCCAGCACACCAGCACGCTTTCTGGTTTCAGCGGCGTGACTGGCAAAAGTACATTTGGCGGGAAAGGTGATGTTGTGTTCCGTCTGCCCGAGGAGGATAAAGAAAGGAATACTCTACTCTCTCGCAACAAGAGCCTGTTACCGAATTCGTTTTTGCGCACCCACCTCTCCTGCTATGGACAATTGATGGGATTGGTTGAAAGAGCTTGATTATGTTTGAGCCAACATTTTGTCTACGTGGAATAGCGAGGGCTTGTGCCCTATGTTTTCTTGGCTTCGCAAGGCACAGTTGGGCGGAGAGTGAGGAAGGGAGGGGCTCCGTGTCGCCTGTGTTCTCCACAACACGGTGGAACTGCTTCTCTATCGGTTTCCTCTGCCCTGCATCGGACTTGTTGTATTGCATTGAGGGAGGAGGGACGGAGTGGTTTAATTGTGCCGTTGTGTGCTAGCGAGTGTCTAGCACGTGTTCCTTCAGACGACATGCTCCCCGGGAGAGACGGACGTGAAATAATGCCAATGTTGCCATTACCTCACAGGAACCGCCCCCCATGCCCCTGCCCCCCTCTTGAACAACGGTGTTGCTATGCACGTTCCGAGTCGCGATTCGCGGACACCTCCTTGAACATACCTCCTTGAAATGAACTTTGCCCTCAACGATATTTCGGCGCCCCCTCATGCACCCCTCCCCCTGCCCCGCTCCGCTTTTCAGTTGTGCGTGCGCCTCTTCTCGGCCGGCATGATCGATTTCTATGGGGCAAACTCATGCGCCGACCGCACCAGGACGGTACGGTTATGGCACCTGTCGAGACCACAGGGCCTGGCGGTACTGGAGTTTCCGCCTGGCCACGGAACGCCGTAGGTGGTGTACGACCAGCGGGGGTTGGTCTTCGCCGCAGCTACCTCCACCGGCAAGGCCAACACCGTCAAGCTGCACGATGCACGAAATGTGAGAGTCTGGTGCTGTTGGCCAGCGGAGACCTTTCTGACCCATCCGCGGCGTGATTGATTGTGGTCATGACCAGCGTTTTGTGTGGTGTTTGGTTTTCCGAAGTAACGTCTGCGGTGCCCACCCTCCTATACGTGGCCGCCTTTCCCCCTCTCTGCCCTCATAAGAACTGCCAGGATTGTAACCAACACATCATGTTTTCCCCGGCGACATTATTTTTGTACAATCGTATCGTTGCCGAGGAGGAATTGGGAAGGAATGGGTTTTCAGTACTTCATCCACTGCTATATGCAACGAGTGCTTCACAGTCGTGCATGGTGTGTCGTCGTCGATGTACCCCAGTGCTGTAGAGAGGAAAGGGGGGAAGAAAGGATGGTAGTTTGGGGCGTAGCTTGCGAGTGAGTGCGTTTTCGGGAGACATACCCGTGAGGAGCTACAGCGTAGGGAGACAGCGCGCCGGCCGGAGATTCCCCCGCCACATGTACCCACCTAGCGCATTTGGGCCTCGTAGAGATGTCAAGGTTTTAGGATATTCGGTGGATGCAGGCGCCTTCTGTTTTTTTGTGAGTGTGTCCTGCGGGACACCGTTTTCACGAAGAAAGGGTCGTTTCACCCCCATGTCGTTCGTGTCATGGGACATGACCGGCCTCATAGTGAGTTTGTATACTCCGTTTGCTGGTCTTGTTACTACTGTTGCTGCTGCTGATGCTGATGCTGTGATGGTAGCCTGGTTGTTTGTCGACAGAGCGCACACCGTACCGCGTGGCAACAAATGTTGTGTGCGGTCGGTCGGTTGTTTTCCGTGCTATCGTAAACGCTTGCTGAGGCTCACTTGATACCCATGGAGGCGATGGACCCGACAACCCGACCTGTCGTGGTCGTTCGTCGGCCCAACTGCTGCTGTTGTCCTGTCGATGAAAAATTGTTCTGTTTGTAGAACGTTTTCTTAACAGATCGTGGCCCAAAACTGTGTACGTACGACGACGAGCTCACCGTTTGCGTTCGTGGCTGTTTCTTGTGATACTGCTGTACATATGCTCGCGTTTGCTTTTGTCTCGGCGTCGCTGACGGCGGACACGACGGTACGAGAAGGGCTCGTTCAGCAAGTTCACCGTGGAACTTAGCAAGGTGTGCGATGATACTGAGTACTTCTTGGAGTTTTACGGTAGCGATCTCGGCCGTTGGCGAGTTTGTTTTCTTTTTTACATGTACTTCCCCTCCGCTACGCCGCCCGCAGTTGCTACCTGCCCTTCTATGTTCGTCCACTCCTCTACTGTAGAACTGCAACTCCAGTCCGGGGCTGCGCTAATGGGTTGCGACTGCCCATTCTTCGTTGTTGTTGGTCTTTGGTTGTGCGTGTGATGCTTTTTTTCTACGGTTTTTCTATCACTCAGGTTTCTGGGGCTAGCCCCGGTTCTGTGCCATACAGCCCTCGCCTGACAGCATTGATGAGGGGCGCGTCCCGTTTGTCTGGGACGAAGCAGCCACGCCGCATGGAACGTAATGTACAGCTTGACAAACCCTGGGTGTTTCGACGCTACAGCAGTAGAACCTCAGAGCCTGCATATCGCTTCGGGCCCGCGAAAACATTGCCAAAGACACCGCTGCGCAACAGCAATCATAACTGCTTCACGGCAACAGGGTGGTAATCACAGCACTGCATCGTCATTAACACCCTTCCCACCTCGCCCTCCCCGCGATACTTGCACCTCTCCGCACCGGCTGCGACATGCATGTTCAACTACTACATACACAGATAGATCCAGCCAGGTGTTCACCGAGCACCACCAGAACAACCTGCACTCGGAGCTGTACAAGTCACCCCGAACGCGGAGTACGTCCTGTCCGGCTCCGAAGGCAGCGGCATCTACGCCTGGCGCGCGGGAGGCGGAAAGCTGGCCAAGACTCTCAAGAGGCACTCGTCCGCGGTGGGCAGGGTGCTGGTCGGCCCCAGTACAAGGTCGTCGCGAGCGCGTGCACGAACGCGGCGCTGTGGATAGACGCGGGTTTGGAGCCGGCGCCAGTGGGTGTTGTCTTTGTCGCTAGGCGCTACGGCTCCTCTCTCTCTTGAGTCCGGCAGCTGCTGTTTGCTGCTTGTACATTGCAGAAGTGCGGAGAAGTCGTCGGGCCTTTCCTCATGCCCGTTGTCCACCGCGCCTTCCTTGCACGAAGCGCCGCGGCCACCATGCAGCCCGTTGACCTCTAGCCTGGGGTTGTCGGGGGAAAAAAGACCGGGCGCCTGGCGTAAGACGTAGCTGTGTGAATGGTACATATGCATATGAAGATTTCAGCCCATGGTACGGAGGCACTTCGCTGGGATCGCAAAGCCTCGCCAGGTCCGTCTGGAAGTTTAGTCCCGGGCACCCGGAAATGTTTAAGAATAGTTATGTTGGTTCTGTCGTTCTGTCGCAACTGGTGTGTTCCCGGTCGGGCGAAAACTCAGCTTGTCGCTGTGATAGGCCGCCTTCGTAGACAGGAAAAAATGAAATTCACCACCTCGCACGACCCCCCACATCTACAGCAGAAATTATTCGAAAGGTAAGCAAGCCAGGCCAAACAACAGAGCAGACGTTTCAGGAAACGAGGCGTGATGGGGTGTCGGTTACTCCCGGATAATGAAGATGCTTGTTGTGGCGAAATACACAGCAGCCGCAGCAGCTGTTCACAGCTGAAGCAGTTTGCTGCCACCAACAAACGGAGCGCATTTCGGGTTTGTGTTTCGGACAAGTCCTGTCAACTGCTTTCCTCTTTTGAGACTTGTAGGGTACATATTACCTCCCTCTCCCTGCTGTGGGACATGAAAGTTTGGGCGGACACCAAGAAGGCACAGCGTGTTGTTGCCATGTGAGTTTGATTTGAGAGACGGATTACACACGAGCAGCGTACGTAGCAAGCAAGTGACATGGCCTTGCGAACAACAACAGACGAAACTCACGAAAAAAGCGAACAGATGACAGATGACTTGCTAGGATCCCCCAACGGCCCAGCCATCGGTTTGGCTCTTGGTCTCCTCGCTATATGTCTACCACACACCCAAGAGTGCGCGCGCACACGCCGGCCACCCCCATCCGCCCAGTCTGATGGTGGCAGACGAGAGACGAGCGCAATCTCCGGAGAATCATACCGCGGAAATACATTTTTTTCAGAACATCAGACCAGAGACAGGAGGCGGATTTTTTTGTATGCGAACGTTCCTGGGTGCAGAGTGCAGAACGGCGGTGCGCCCATCGACAGCAGCATCTGTACAGCTGTACAGTCATGCTGGTAACTTCGCTTATAGGTACAGAGCTGCAGATAGCCTCCGGTAGGAGTGTGCTTTCGTTTCCCCTGCGGTGCTGAGACCAAGGGCGGCACGCGCCTGGCTGTTCTGTGCATGGATGCAGAACAGAGAGAGAGAGAGACAGCGTGCCAGGCCCAGACGTCCTTTCCCCGCCGCCTCGTGTGTTTTTTGTCCTCTCTCTCTCTCACTCTCTCCGCGTTCTTTCCTTCTTTCCTTCTTGTTTCCATGAAATGAGACAGAGGTTGGCAACGCAGCTGTAGCGCTGCTGCGGCCTTGTGCTCGTAGTATTTCATGCCAAGCACACGCCTGGCCGCCAGCTCTACAAGCCACGATGTGATCTAAAAAGCATGATGAGATAGATGTGCACCGGTGGCGAAATACATTGTATGTTGCTCCGGGTTTCTGCGAGGGTCTGTGTGTTTTGATGCTCATGCGAAACATATCGTATGATAGCCGAGTAATATGCACGTCGCCGTTAGACTATGCAAAGCAACCGCCCAAAGAGGTTGTGTGTTACTGCCCCTCCCCCCTTGCTTTGTGAACCCGCAGGAGAGGAGAGAGACAAAGCCGATACACCACTCACCAGCCGCACTCAGCTGGTTGCCTGATGCCGCTGAAGGTGTTGGTTAGCCGCGAGTTATGGATTGGAGCAAGAGCATCCTTCTGGAGCATGTCCTCTCGACGTCGCAGAGACGTCTCCCGGCTAATATTTGAATTTCAATTGCTGGATACAGAACAGGAGAGGGAGAAGAGAGTGCCAGCTCGGTAATCATGAAGGGAGGTAAGTATCCCTTGGAGAGATACTGTAGTGCTGCCACATCGTAGACGTGTTTCGTTTTGCAACATACATATCTACCGTGTGGATATCTTGCTCTTGATCCCGCTCTCCCGATGTGTTTGTAAATAAAGCATGTAGAGCAGAGGTCTGTGTAGTTCACCCAGCAAATGCGCGGGGGTGTGGTTCCATATTTTACATTATTCCAGACCAGACCACACCCCAAACTCGAAACCTCCATGTCGCCGTCTCCCCCCTCAAGCTAGCTCTGTCGCTTCCCCGACCCACTCATTCACACCTTCTCCCCCCGCCTTTCTCCTCTCCTGAACATCAGCACCAAGGGCCGCCTTCTTCGCCGACGACAGCCAGCGGCACCAGCGATCAAGAGCTTCCTGCAGGAGCGGTGCACTTGAGCGTGTCTTCCTTCCCTCTTTGGACTGGCTGCAGGCCTGCTGAACTGCCGAGAGGAAGTGAGTGAAATTGCGGCATAATGTTTGTAGTTTGTTGCAGGTCGTGCATACGTTTGCGTACGTTAGACGGCGCTAGTCTGCATCGACACATAAGATACGGAGAAGCAAAGACATGTAGAACCCGAGGCTTCGGATTGGGCGGGGGCCGTGTTGCGCACGAGGTGAGTGCCATGAATGTCCGGATCTTGTCCATTTTGTAGTTTTTATGGGTTGGTTCTGCCCTTGTCAAGAAGGCGGATGGGCGGTGGCAATCCGCTCTCACTGACCCTCATCGTTGTGGTGGCGAGGCCTCACGCAGCTAAATAATATGTCACTCCCAGCCGGCCGCGGTTGCCCCCTCTCCGCATCTCGATCCTCGCGCTAGCCTGTCATTGCCCGCAGCCACTCAAACATCCAGGCCAGCCTAGCCAGTCAATCCCCCACAAATCCCCAAGCCACTCAAAACCCAAGGCAGGTGTCCATTTCCAGAGTTCGTTGGCTAAAGGTTAAGGTCAAAGCTTACCCCTCTGCTCACGTGTGCAGGATACTTGACGTATTTCAACCAGCCGACGGAGGCTGTGGTGATTCTGTTGCATTCGAAAGTCGTGTTCGTCGTTCAATAGCGTGCCGTGCGGGGTTGGCACCGAAAATGCGGCAAGCCTAGCGGGGGCACTGCAATCTTGTGCACACACCAGCCAAAAATAGGCGTGAAAAAATATGTTTCTGTTGTGTGTGTGTGCCGATCACGAAGCGGTTTTTGAGATTGTTTCCATCGGGTGGTGTGGCAAGCGCTCGAGATCGAGGCAATGTGGCTGCAAAATGCTCTCGTGACAGCAAGTGTTGTGCGTTTACTTTCCTTTCCGCCTCGTTTGCACGGGGCGAAAATCCTGACCACCCCAGCTGGTGCAAGCATGGTGCAGGGTGCATATCTTGTTTGACCGCTTATCCCGTCTCTTGTTCCTCCGGTTCCACTCGTCACAGCAGGGTGCAGCTGGAAAACATGTCCAGCACGGCCGCCACCGAGGCTTCGGGAGCGGCACCATCGAACAGGCGAGGGCACAGCAGATAAAACACATTCTATCCTACCCACACGCAGATATTTTTTGCCGTTTTTTTCGTTTGGGCTGCGTGTTGTGTCATGCTGTATGTACAAGTATCTACCGCTGCTTTATAAACATCACTGATACGTTACCCCAAAGGATCAAAAACGATATGTAACTTCAAAAAAACGGCGGGAAACATCTGCTGTCCGTGAAATTCAAAAATCTGTAAATTTGAAAAACGAGTGATGTACTGCTGTAGACTTTTTTCCACCTTCCATGATTTTTAAAATATTATTCCTAATATGTCTAATAAACCAGCAAGCTGTCAATAGACACTGCGCCGTGTCCCCTGTGAAGGTTACATTTTACAATACACGACACAACGGAGAGATTCTCCCCGATATTTTGTCGTTGACCCAGTGGAGAACTACAGGGGATGTATTGTAAAATGTAAGTTACCTATACAGATGTTTTTGTACTTAGCACCAGCTGGCATCACTGGTATAAATCATCAGTGTATAGACTTAAAAAGACTCGAAATAAGTCCAGTACCCAGCCGGTTTCCCTCCACTCACTGAAAAGACTCCACCACATCCCGTTCGACTGTGGGTATATCTCGAATGGATAGTCTTTCTGTGTGTGTTTTCATTATTCCTTAAGGATCTACCGCTATTTTTGTTTTTTGGTGCCCGTAGTTGGGAAAGCATTGCCCACGCAACTCTATTAAGGCACATGTCGGTATTTTGCTTACCCAACACGGGCTGTGTGTGGATTGCCAACACGCAACTCTTTTACGGTGCATATCGATATTTTGCTCACACAACATGGCCGGCGTGTTTTCGGCGAGCAATATTTTTTAAAGCCATGATACGATTGCTAATGAGTCAAATCTTAGTCGTGATTGTATAGTTCCTCATCGAGAGTAGTCAAGATGAAAATATTGGTCCATGAACTTCGAGCAAAGATCCACAGACCCAATTGTCGCAAAAAAACAAGTTTCAATTTTGAATGTTGCGCTTGCGTTGAGAGGTTGCTAGCAGTGTGTGTAGAAAGAAAGGTACGTCGTACTCGAGTATTATTAGAGTATACGCAGTTGCACTGAAACGTGAGACTTTGAGTAAGCAAAAAAAAATACCCGTACTCAAGAATTTGAGTCAAGTGTAGATGTACATAGTGCCCATACCTGGTCTACGCGAGTATTTTACCCAACCTTAGTCAAGCGTGTTGAGTAAGAACAAGAACAATAGGAACCTTTCTCAGGGAGGTGCGGATTTGATTGACTCAAGATTTTGAGTACGCAACGTTGTAGAAGTGCTTAACCGTACTCACGGTCGGGTAGGGTAGAGTGTATATACATGCTTGCTCAAAATACTCTGAGCAGGCGTTTACTGTAGTAATATCCTACCAACACACCCTTGGCTTGTTGTAAAAACTGCTGTCATGAGTGTTACCCGCTGAGGATTGTGGACTACTAGTAGAACGACTTTTTGGTCAAAACTCCATTGTTGTTTCTGCGTGCTCTGCTGTAGAGCCTGACGTCGTCCGCGTTATTTTGCCCGAGATGTGACAACAGAAGAAGCAGTGCAGACTAAGTGTGCACTCCACCGGCGGTGGGTGTTGGTTGGGCAGGGTATAACGTGGGCCAGAGCTGTCTGTAGTGTTTCTAGAGTATCTATTGTTCGTTCGAAGGATCAATCCACAAGACCTGGTTGACGTTGCAACGAACGAAATGTAATTTTTTTGTGGTTTGGGTAGGAGTCCGCTCACGTTTGTATGTGGATACGAGTGAATATGCCAACAGGCAAGTGTAGCACTTGGAGCCTTGTCGATTCGGTCGTTGTGCTGGTGTTATGCGTAGCAGTGCTATTAGTTAAGGTGTCCCGCATGAACTGGTTGCGACACAAATAGCAGTTTTTTATTTGATCAGAAACACCCGTGATTGCGAGACCACGTTCAACCAATGAAGATAGCAGCTCGCGACGTAAGCGACAATATATATGTTGATAGCGGTACCCCGCCGCCAACACACGGTTGTGCAGATCTATCCGTACCTAACGCGCTAATTTTTCTGCAGCTTTTTTTTCGCTCCGATGTCAACTCCAACAATAGACCCCCGTGCCGTGTATCACGGCTCATGACATGAAAATATATTTCCGCGGTACGGGGTGTGTTGAATCGGTACCTAGCCTGCCATGGGCGATGGGTGTTTGTTCGAACGGTCATCTCAGGACCCTAAACAGCGGGTCAGCACTGACTGTGTATCTTATATCCGTCAAGAGGATCAGCCCCACTAGACTAGCCAGCTGTTTGTAGTCCAGCGTGGTTGATGCTCTTCACGACCAAAATACATCCTCTGTGCCTCGCTGAGTAGTCTAGTGTCTTGACCCTCCAACCAACATGAGTGGGCATCCGAGAATTTCATAGACTCGCACCCTGTAATCCAACCATCGTGTCTGGTGTCTGGTGGTGTTGTGCGTGGCAATGCTAGTCTAGGCGACTTACCAAGTGTAGCGCGCTTGTCGAAGCGCTTGTGTCTCTGTGTTGTGCTGTCTCTACGTCCCTTCACACACACATGGTCTGTTTGTTTAGCGTGATACCATGCACGGGAAGCCCGGCATTGCAACCAAACTGCTGACATCGCGTCCCAACTGTAGTATTGTACATATTATCGATATCGGTTGTGAATCGTCGGCAGTTACCCATGATGTGTTGTACTTTGCGATGATCTGGTTGCCGCAATCGTCTCATGAGACAAATGTGGCCTAATCATTGCATTGTTGTATCAGCTGGGTCGGTTGTAGAGCTTCTCTGCATCCATAGCAAACTCCTAACTTTGTGTCAGTGAAGTGGAAGTTCGGAGTGTGACAACTCCAGAACACCAGCATTTCTGCTCCTCATAAACAGGCGTTGGCTATGGATGGTGTACGCAAACCGATGAGTAGTTGGAGCTTCTGGAAATTCATCTCTTTTCAGTAAGTTTGTGTTGTTTCCTCCATCTACTTTGGGTTTGGAAGCATAAGACATCCTGTCGTTGTGATTTCTTTGTGTCCGTGTTGAAGAACCGTGTTCACCCATTGTTAGAAAATGTACTTTGCGCTCACGGTCGTTGTTGCAAACAAGCTGTGACCCTCGCCCCACCCCACCCCCGCCCCCGTCCACCCTGCCTGCACAGCGCGGTTGACAATAACGAAGTTCGGCAATGCCAGGGGGAGAACTGTCGCCCTCCCGGCCCGGCCCCTTCGCCGGTGCCGAGCTTCCACTCACATTGGGGGAACAGCGGGACCGGACAAGTGTCCCGGGGTTTCTGGGGGTGAGTCGTGCATCGCTCATGGTTTGTGGCTTTCGAAACCTCCGTGAAAACCCTCTACACGGTGCTCACCGGTTCTATCTCTTTTGATTCTGATGTTTGTCTTCACGTCAGAAACCGTCTCCACCTCTGTACAAAACCTCCGCTTGCAACTCTTGACAGCCAACAAACGGCTTTACAGTATGAACTTACGTGTGATCACAGGAACACACCATGAGGTATGGTATTTCGAAAGTAAAGGAGATCAAGAGAGAACTACACTACTGACAAGAAAGTTAATCCTTGTATGCATAGGAACATGGTCTCTTGTTAGATACCGGCGTGCATTTCGATTGCCCGAAACCACAGACCTACTAGATGTTCGCAGATGAACTTTTTCTTCGCGATGAGCAGCACGAGGCGACGGCCACCCCGCGTAGTTTTCCTTTCACACATGTTCCCTGACTTTTCCCACAACAATAGGCCAATCGATGGCCCGGCAGCCGCCAACGCATTGCGGGCAGTGGCTGCCCCCACGAGTGGGAGGAGGAAGAGGCAGAGGCTCGGACAACGGGGGGAGGTAAGATCGATACCAAAGCTGTGGGCGTGGTGATTTGCTATTTTCCGGGCTGAATTCAACAGTGGCCTGAGTTGTGGACTCAATAATACTCTTTTGACACGTTCCCTTTTGGCACCTCCCCCCCCCCGGGCTAGAAAAGCCATCGGAACTGAACTTCTGGATTCTGCGACGGCAGCGCCTGATGCTGGTGTCTTTTGTTAATGTATTGAAGGATATTATGTGCTGTTGACAATGAAACTTCGCCCTGGTGGCAGCAGCAGGGTTGTAATATTGTATTGTTCAACTTTTGGTGTGTTCCGAGGTGTTACCACTTACACTGTGTGTGGAGAGGTTCCGCGCTGCTTTGATCTGACCTGTTCTCTCTCCCTCTCTGGCTGCTTCCACCAGGCGGCAGCCACCGGTGCCGCACCGGCCATGGAACGGGTTTCAGCACCTGAGGCATCCTCGGCTGCTGGTGGTTCTACTGCTACTGCTCCCGCTGGCAGTGCGACCACCGCGATGGCGGGCCCGCCGCAGCGAGCTGAAGGGAGAGAGGAAGGGGAGACTCAGCCCCCGCCACGGGCCAAGGCCCAGGATAGTAGCCGGACGGGCGGTGTGCCAGTCGTTGGCCCTTCCGCTCCGGCCGGCGCTGCTCCCGCTGCGGACGAGGAAGGTAAAGGTCGTGGCGCTTCCGGTGGTGGCGGTAGTGCGGCGGGCGGAGCGGCCTGTGGAGAGTGCCACCAGACAGAGACCTGGCGCGGTAGGCACGACTGCCACTGCAGGTGAGATGATGAGGAGAGGCGGCAAGAACGGGGGAGCGGCGGCGTTGTTGTAGGCGGTGTTGACGATGCTGTTTTTCGATGGCCTTGTTGTCTGGGCGGATCGAACGCTGCTCGACCAGCTGGGCATGTGTTATCCTTGTTCTGACATGGTTCTCCGCTCACGGGTGGCCTCGTCGCTCGGATGTGTGAACCTAGAGTTGTCGATCGATGCCGTGTTTCGTCATGGCGATACTCCCGGCTTGCCGCTCGGCGTGTTGCCCCCCCATCCCGGTTTTGGTTGGTCTCACGCCCACCCGACCGTGCTTTGTTAGATTGGTGTGCGTTTCAAGTCTAGGCCAGCAAGGGTTCAAAGGAAAGCAAGCAACAAAACAACAAAATTTCTCTCTGACTAATTCCTGACGTGTTGCTCTTCCCCGTGCAGCATCTGCGGCAACAAGGGCGTCCTGGTGGGTGGCACGACCTTGTCAGTTGCCCGTGTCTACGGAAGACCCGAAGACCTGATCAGCTGCGATGGGTGCCCCAGAGCGTTCCACCGGCGTTGTCTTCCGGCTGGAACAGACAGCCAGCTCGCGGCGACTTTCCGAGCGCGGGTGGACGCGTGGTTCTGTTCAAATTGCACCAAGATGGGGCGGACGAGTCTGGTTTACCAGGTACAGCCTAGGTTGACAGCAGTCTTTGCGTGTGTGAAAGAGTGCATACATCCCCGATCGAGTGAAGACCGGTGGTCCTTTTGTCTTTGTGGACCTCGCATGAAACCCATAACAACAGAGCAACCTTCACGAGCAAAGTCTGTCAACTCAGGCTTCCGTTGTACGCGAAATTGACCTCTCCCGTGTCGGTACACGAGGGGATGGACGTGCGGTGATACCAAACACGTAACTCGAGCACGAGGGTCATCAACAAGGCGCATCGTCCCTCCCTTATTGACCGCACACGAGCCAAAATGTTGAACAAAGCATTCTTGTACACCAGTACTGTATTATAGTAGCAAGAGCGAAAGCTGGAAATGACACAGCCGGTGAATTTTCTCTCTCGTTCGCTCGCTCGCCCAAGCACATCAGCACAGGAAGTGGAAGACGAACGGTCGCTCTGATGGGCACGCCAAGGGCCAACACGAACAAAATTTGAGCCTCCTCCCAAGCAAGCTTCTTCTCCTCAAGAAGATGAAACGAAAGTTGCTTGCTTTGGTGTTCGGTAGCGATAAGGAACAGACAGCCGTTCTGCTGCTGACAAATCGTGTCATCTCTTCCGTTGTTTTTCCCGCGCTGTCTCTTTTGTTTTTTTGTTATTTGGTTTGTATCGATGACCTCGGGAACGGGCGCGACCACACGGCCTCCCAACGAGCAGCAAAATCCGGATTGGACGGTGGTGGCAACGGTAAGAGCGAGGGGGGATGGGGCGCCCCTCCTCTTGGAAGACGTGATTAGAACGTCCCACCCGCTCTTTGATGCCATCAAAGCATGTGAACTGAATGTGGACGAGGAGGTTCTGTCCAAGTACAGGGCGTTGGAAAAGAATAACCCGGCGGTGTTGCAGACGCGTCTCAACAACGAGGCGGAAGCGGAGGGCAGGACGGCGGCGGCCGCGGGCAGGGCGGCGGCGGGTAGGGCGCAAGCGGAGATGATGCGGCGGCCGTGCGAGGGCGCTACGAGTGCCACAGCTACTCCCTACACAGGGGACTAGTACGTTACGGGTGGCGTGTCGGGTGCATGCAATTTTGCGGCGTGGTTTGGCAGTGCGTACGGTGGTCCGTGCCACAGCTTGGGATTGACTCTCATGTATGTGCGTCGTTCTCCCCTGTAAGAATAACACGTGTGCTTGAGTGAAGGGGAGGGGCAGGAAAGTGTCCGGTTTGGCGAGTCGAGCGAGTGCACAGGTGTGTGAGGGTGAGCGCCTCGACCGTCAGACCAACTGTGGCCGGAACATTCGTCATTCTTTCCGCGTGAGGCATGCGTTAGTCCTCCGTAAGCCAATACGAAGTACGTACGTTACAACACGAGTTCCCTCGTCGTGCGGCCTGATTGACAATCCCCTACGGGACCCCCCCCCCCCCCCCTCGTGCGCCCGTCGAGCCAGCCTCCGCCTGCTTATGGACGCCATGCCCGTCGTGTACGCCACGCCGGTCAGAGACCTTCAAACCCCCAAGCCGGTAAGGGTTCTGTTGTCAGCTAATGGTATGTATTCATTCCCTAGCTCAAGCGGTTGATCTGGAATACAAGAAGGGGTTGTTGTACATATGCATATGTGTTACAGCGCGCGTGGTGTTGGGAGAAATGAGTTGAAGGGTCGCCGGAGAGCAAGAGCCAAAACCGTGAGAGCTGCCGTCGCATACTTGTAGACTTGAATCAGAATCAGCACATACGTTCGAAATTTCTGAAGCCTTGAACTCCGTGCCATGCTCTCCCTCACAATCAGGTGGTGCCTGTGTGCGAGCTGCTGTTGGCGGCGTACCAGTCGACGGGACTCGACGGAGAGACCGCAGGAAATGGCCAGCTCACCTTTTAGCAACTCGTCGGCAAGATATCGCCTAACTGACCTTTCACGGGGGCATCGGCTGTGGAGGTGAGACTGAAGGCACTGTGTAGGAGGGACAGGTCTTCTCACGGCTGGGTGTTAGCGAGTTTGTCGCAGGTCCTGTCCTTCGAAGCCGAGGGACGTAGGCACATGTGTGTTTGTTTCGAACCCTTGCTGTTGATGCTTACACTATTAGTACGAGTGGTTGTTTCATTTTTTGTCACTAATACGTGCAGCTGTTAGGGTTCTGATGCTTGGTTTCATCGGCTTTTCTCTCATCGGTCTGCTTGAAATTTGAGGGGGATTTTTTCGCAGGAATATTTCGTAAGGCATGACCCATGGGTCAACCGCGCGAGTCAGGGGCAGATGTGTTGGCGGGTCGTTACCTTGCCTATACTTTACGGGTCCCGACCTGACCCGCGGACAAGATTGCGACCCGTGGAAAGAGGCGTGCTTCTTCCGAGTTTAGTTTAACGGTACTTGGAAGGTACATTTAGCTTCTCAGCCAGACTACACCAGAAAACGACGTGCCTGGGTACGCAAAACACGCTGTTTCACTTCCATCTCTTTGTGTGTGAAGAAATAGAATTCATGCACCTGGGGGAAAATTCTAGCTCTGTCCATCTTCCATCTTGCCCTCCCTCGCTCTCACGTGGAAGTTCATCCTGCGGTAGGCCGCTACCCGCTGTTGGGCCACCGTCCTCGTGATCCTCTCCCCCGTAAATTCGGCCAATACATCCATTGGCTGAATACCCTTTAGCGCCGCATTCGCCGCAAAGAGTATTCAGCCAATGGACGTATTGGCCGAATTCAAGGGGCTGAAGATCAAAAAGACGGCGACCCTACAGCGGGTAGCGACCTACCGCAAGATGAACTTTCACGTGAGAGAACGAGGGGGGATAATTCTGAAGCTTTAGCTTCAGTCTCATATTTCAATATCTGTGGGTGGGTGGGTGGAACTTTTATTCGCATAGCCCCCACCCCTTGCCCGACCCTGTCTCAAATGCCGATCTCGAGCTACAGTGTAAATCTCATACATAATAGTGCGAACAGACGAAGAAGGTACAAGAAGGTACTGGGTAGAGAGAACAGAACGAACGGTTTTTTGTAATTAATTGTGAAGACAACAACAACGGCACTGCTGGGTTCGTCCATGGATAGTTTTTGCAGCCCTTTTTTTTTTTACTATTTGTGCATAAAACGACTTCTTCATGGATGGGTAATGAGAGGTTTCAACTCAACTACAACAGTAGCTTACTTACTTTACTGCTGTAACTTACTTCCTGGAGCTTTTTTTTTTTTTTGTCTTCACTTCTAATCAACGCTCACAGCACTAGTGACGTTTATTCCAACCCGTGGTCACACGGAAGAGCCTCTCTCTACCGTCCCCTCCTGCCGTACTTTGCCTTCGATATTTAATGCGAGAAGAGTTCAGCACTCTCTTCCCTCTGTGTACACACGAACTAGCGCTACATCCACTAAGCCAAGAGCGCAAGCTAGAGAAGAACTCACTTTGCAAGAAAACCTCGCTTACGCCGGGATTCGAACCCCTAACCTGACCTCTAGAAGGTTTTGAAGTTACCTACTAGACCAACGGGGCGCCCGGAGTATGGAGGGTGCTCGATGTTCTTATAATATATCGCATCATCAATATTCACAGCTATTTAATAATTATCGCATCATCAATATTCACAGCTAATAATGTTAGTCCACGACGACGAGGATGTCAAACGGTAGGATTGTGTCGGAAAGCTATCGGTGCCAACGCCGCCCGGCCACGGTATCAGCTGTGGAGTAATCGAGCTTTGAACATTTAAAATTGTTCAGGGGGTGCGATATCTTCTGTCATCTACTCTGTGTATGGAACTCTTTGTCGTGCTCGGTGTGCGAGCGTGTCGCGGTGTGCGCCCTCGACTTTATTAACGGCTAAAAAACTGGAAAGCTTCAGACAGGCAACGCGACGATACTCGTCGAGTTGCTATCACAATACATACTACACACGTGCCTCACCCGCGCCCCTCGTAATTTTGTGGAAACGTCGATAATGACAGGGTTGCGGCGTGTTCGCCGCTGACATTATTCAGCCAATGGATGCATTGGCCGAATATACAGGGGAGAGGGTCACGAGGACGGTGGCCGGACAGCGGGTAGCGGCCTACCGCAAGATGGACTTCCACGTGAGAGCAAGGGAGGGCAAAGATGGGCATAGCTAATAGTTTTCTCTCAGGCGCATGAATTCTATTTCTTCATACACAAAGAGATGGAAGTGGAGCAGCGTGTTTTGCGTACTCGGGTGCTTCGTTTTGTGAGCTTCTGTATCATCGGCCCACCTGTAGTCTACCTTGTGTTTGTGCACGTCCATGGCCTTGGCAACAATTGTTTGGAGCAATGGTGCGTGCTACACGTACACCCTCGCCTGATGCCTCGACGGCAATTTCCGTGGGTATGAAAAGATGTGTAGAAAACGAGCAACCGTGGTACATGTGTTCACACACCCTCAAGTCAAGCTGGGGTGAGGTAGTGTTCCCTGCCCTTGCTTTTCTTTGCTGTCAAGCACGTGCTACGTCGACAGCAGCAGCAGCAGCGACTATACCCAACGTTGACGTGGTGGACACGGCGTGGGTGGATGGTATGACCGGGTACGATCGTGTGGTGTTACATATCGTGTGCTGTCAAATCAGTTCGTTTGGGGCACGCAAATAGGTCAGCCACCCCCCCCATCCCCTATCCACGCTCCCGCCCACGCCACCCTTTCCCTTTTCTGGACTCCCCCGGTGTCGTCGCTACGGCAGGGTTGTGTCGTTCAAATTGCGGGAGACTGCTACTTGGACTCGGTGACGGTCGACCCGTTGGCGGAGGGCTGCTCCCCGCGCCTGTTCAACCACTCGTGCCAGCCGAACACGTACCTGCACACGGTGAGCAGCGCGTGCTGTTTCCAACGGTTTCTACCGTAGATATCATTCAGGGTGTGGTGGGTGATAGATACATTGTGGAGTGTGCTGAGAGCACCAAGCACACGCGTTTGAATTCTATTTTGCTCAGTTCGTGTATCTCTGTACAGGCGTGCTTAGGAAGATTGGACGTTTGTTTTTTTCTGTTGTGAAGAGAGGAGAAGGGGCTTCCTCTCACTGCCCCAGCCGAGCGGCACCCGTGCATGACAACAGTTGTGTCTTTAACTATTGTTGGAGTCGACTGCTGTTGGTCGGGTTTTCTGCGGTGCCTGAATCCTCTGCTGCATATCGCCCCAATTTCGAGGAAGGAAGAGAGTGGACACATGGCCCGTTGTTCTTACAAGTACTCCCTCGCACCGTGCAAAGACTGACGTGCTTTACAAGGCTCTTTTTCTCCATAGACGTGTGCATACTCTATCGATACCGTGATATATTTTTCCTTTGTATGAACATGGCGCAGCTTGGTGACACCCCCCCCTCCCTCCGTCTTGTACCCTATCCCAACGTCTTTCTTGGCGCCCTTCGTTTCACGCAGGTGGCGGTCGGGCAGGGGCAGTCCCAGGAAAAGCGCGTGTTCGTGTGCTCCCTCAAGAGCATCGAGGCAGGGCAGGAGCTTTTTCTCTCGTACCCCGCCCCGGGCACGGTCGGACTGGGGCCGGCGGTGAACAATCGCGGTTTCCAATGTAACTGTGAGGCCTGTAGAGCGACTTCCCTCTGATTGGCACAGCGTATTCGTCGCCGAACGCCGCGGTTCTTTTCACCCGAGTGCTATTGTATGAGTTTCGGATGGGATTTTGGATTGGAGCTTTGGGGTTGCTGGTTGGGGGGAAGGTCATTGGCTGATGATGTAAACTACATGCTGTTTTGTGAGAGGAGAGGTCAATGGCTGATGATGTAAAGTACGTGTAATGTTTGTGGAGAGAGAGAGAGCCAGCGGCCAAAAGGACGAAAACTCGCTACTTCGCAACATCTCTATATTCGCCGGCGGGGGCAATGCCTTTGAGTGACGATCGACCACGATATTGAGCAGCGTGTGTGGGCTTGGAATTAAGCTGCGTTTGTTGTTCCTCAGCAGTACTGCAGAGTCTGCACATGCAAGTGGGAGCTCGAGTTTGTCGTGCTTGTACAGTAACTTCATGTTTGTATTTGTAGTTTTTTATTTACGCGAAAGCGGTTATTGTTTGGTGAAACCAAGGCGATACAGTAGTACCAGTAAGCACGGGCCGGGCTGGGCACAAGTATTATAGCAGGGCTAGACACGGGGGCAGTGACGTGGTGTTTTGCCAAGGCCCTTTTGCCAATGTTGTGTGTATTTTAGCTTGGAGCAGACCAGCAGCGGCGGAAGGAGGGGCGGGGCGGGGCACCAAGTACAAAGACTAGAGATATGGGGGAGCTGAGTTGTGTTTTTAGGCTACAATTTTTGCCAGAATATTTAATTGTCACGAAGTACTTATTATTATGGTTGCATTTAAGAAAAACGCGAAGAAAAGAGGTTGGGGAATGCGCTATTTGGATGTTACTCGAAGAATGAAAAACCGTTTGATGATCCCCACGTGATGCTAGTGTTGTGTTTTTGTTTTGCCTTGGAGCAGACCAGCGGCGGCGATAGAATCCCTATGGAAGGAGTGGCCGCGACGGCAGGCAATACGGTACTGTACCCGGCCCCGTCATTTGAGCGGACCAGCCGCGGCCTCCGCGAGGTGGAGAAAAATGTGATGTCACGTGTTGTGTTTTAATTAAGGAATGTACATGTAGAGGTGCTTTGATGTGTATGCGACGAGTGCCGTGGGAATTATTAAAACAAAGCGCGCCAAGGGCGCAAAGAGGGTTTATCATAGAGATGGAGTTGTGGTGAGGCAGGTGTTGGTTTCTTGGTGATTTGTAGTGTGGGTCGATCTTCCCGAGAGAATGCGAGAATCAATGTCTAAACGTTGTTGCCACGACACACGAGAGTAATATGTCCATTTGTGCGGGAGAACGGGGGAACTGTTGTGTCTTGACAATTGAAGTGATGATAAATACATCGGTTAGACTCAGTAGGTGGAGGCAAAGGTTTGGCACACCGTTTTTAGTATCATGCGGTGGTGGAAGTCTTCCACGCGCAACACAACATTTTATCTTCCGTTTGACTTCTACTACAAGTGTTTGCGCGTTTTTTGGGTAGTTGGTTGTGACCACGTAAGGTGCCCGAGTCAGATAGACCAGTACGGACATTTGAAAGGTACTGAGTAGATGAAAGAGACCGGAACGATTTTTTATGTGAAAACCACAACAACTAACACGTGGTCGTGCCGAATTCATCGTGACGATAAACCTTGGGAGTACCAAACAACTGTGTGCGACTTACCTCCTCCGCCACGATTCGTGACACTGTTCTATTATTGCTATTTAATTCGTCCTCATTGTCGGTAGGTTTTATCTCCACCTCCATTCTCGCGTTAGTCCCATCCACTGAAAAGCACACACGTGAGACAAGACACGGTCGAAGAACGATTAACACGCGTGGAGGGGGTGGCGCCGACCCGATGTCAACCGGAATCGTTGGCATACAATCACACAGAGGCGGAAGCTTGAGTGCATATATTTTCGGAAAAAAAGCTTGCTTTCGGCACCGGTGTCGCTTCGTTTGAACATCCGCACAGAGAAAGCCGAGGTCTACAAATAGGTCGCGCTAAGGCACCGCCGCGAACTCGTGCGCGTAGCTTTCGTCAGCTCAGGGGAATCGCTGCCGGACTCAAAAACTCAAAATCATGACGGGTTTAAGTTTTTGGGGGCAGCATCCGCTCCTTCCAAGGATTGGAATTTAACCACGTCCTTCGGCATGCATTGAAGAGCGTGATGAGTTCCTTCGCACGCATGCATAGCGTCCCATGTCTTTCCTCTCCTCGTATGCATGCGTTTATCTTCATCCAGTTTGGGCAGACCACCATATTGTCGTGATGGAACAAAAAGCGAGGACTAGAGTGGACCCACCCCAAGCACGTGTGATTGGTGATGAAAAGAGAACAGAGGAGGGAGGGTGAACCTTTGTTGCAAGAAAGAAAGGCCGAAGAAAAGCTGAATGGCCCAAAGGCGTACGGTTATCGACTACCCGCCTGTTGACACCGCTGGGACCTTGAATTCGGGCATCGTTTACACCCTGACCGTCCCGCACGTTCTCTCCGACAAACACGTGCAGCACACGTTCCGCAAGAAAAAGAGTCTATTTCGTGACTAGCATGGGGTCGAGGAAATGCATACTCATGGTATCTAATCCACGGCCAGCCCTAGAGCCCCAAACCAAATGCTATGTACTTGCTGTTTGCTTGAACGAGCGATGAATGGCCTAGCGACCGCCCCCCCCCCCGCCAAAGCCAAACAAGCCACGGACACATGAACAGCCAACAGCAGCACCACCAGCAGCTCAGGCGTGCTCCAATGCCACAAAAGACTATCTATCGCAACGACAGTGGAAGGAAAACGTGTTTTGGACATTACTGGCGGCACAAGCTCTTCTCTCGAACACACACTTTCGTCCTAAAGAAACAAACTTCACAACATGCAACAAAATTAGACGGTCCTTCAACATTCCCAGCGTGGGTATAAAACGTTGGCACTGAGAGCAGCTACTCCTACCAAACTGAAAATGCCCTGACAATGGCATAGCCAGACTCCCAAAGCGAACCTTCTAGCCTCCAGTCAACCATTCGGCTTCGGAGCAAGAGCACCGTTCTCATCATTGGGCTGGTAGGCAGGTCAGTCAATGACCTGCACAAGCAGATATCGGTTTCTTCACTCTCACCGACTTGAAGAACCGCTACGCGGGGAGCACATCTCATCTCCCCCGCCCTCCCCCTCCCCTCTCCATCTCTCCCTCCATCTCTCCCGCCTACACACGACCTCTTCGCGAGAGAGAGAAGGCCATAGAGTCCTCGGCGCCCCCCTCTGCCCAGGCACCAACCCCTCCCTCCCTCCGACTTGCAGTAGACATGTTCGTGCTCTGTGTGGATTACTCGATCAGCACATCACTGCGGTCGTGGCGCCTCGCCGCTTCATCCATGCCCCCCCGTAGACCACGTACGGCAGTGGCGACAGCACCAAAGCTCTCGCGCCGTTCCTGAAGAACGTCCGCCGTCCGGCTGGAAAGTTTTTACGAAAAAAAGAGAAAGAACAATGTCCGTTATTTTTGCCGGTTACTGCTGTGTGGCAGAGGCAGCCACCCACACAAGCACGCTCACGAGGAACAATCCAGAAACTCTCACTCTTTCCAAAGAAACAAACGAAGCAGGCGAGGCTGTTGTCTACATCCGGTCAAAGAGAGGTAGGTCCTTCGCACGTGCCGTTTTCCGGCCCACGTAGCAGAAGTGGTGGTAAGTAGCGCACCCAAACGCCAGCTCGCAAGGTAAGCTATAAGTTTCTCGACCGTTCGAGAAGCGCCGCAAAAAATGAGAACATTCCCCAATAAAGCAACAGCAGTGGCGGGCTAACCCCTTAGACCCCTTGCTTACCCACCCCGCGCGAAGGCAGAGCCACCGCAAGCAAGCGTATCGCCCTTCATCACGAGCTCGAAAACGATTATACAATCCGTAGATGACACAACACTGAAAAGAAAGTGAGCACACTCCCTTAAGAAGGTTGCCGTCTCCACATGACCATTACACAGCACTTGCAGGTAGGTAGGTGTCTGAGATAGCTTGCTCACCGAGAGCCGAAGGCAGGGCCACTGCGAGCGTGATTCCCCCGACCACGAGCTTGGGGTGTTGGTTCTTGATCTCCGCGCGCATCTTGTCAGCGCTGACAGACCGACAGCAGTGTATGTGCATAAAAACAACAGAGAGGCGTGACACAGCCACCGATAAAAAAGCGATTTACCTCCAGTGATAATCGACGCCGACAACAGGCAAAAGGCGAAGATGAGGAGGAGTAGGAGGAGAGAGCGATAGCAGACAATTCATCACTCGTGAGCAAGCTCCACGCTGCGTGCAGTAGCCGCATTGCACAAAAAGGATGTGGAAGCAAGCACGGGACTCCGTACCTCAATTTGGGTACACCAGAGAAGTATGTAGATATCCAAAACTCAAAGGTGATTAGTTACTGCCCTTTGAGAAGTGGGCTCCAAACATCCCACCAGCACACTACCAACACCTATGCCATTTTACCACAAGCAACGGCACCACTACCCCAACAACAACAACAACAACAACAACAACAACAAAAGTGTGCGCCTCTCTCTCTCTTTGCTCTCACCCCCTGACTTGTTCGAACTCCTACAGTAGAAACGCGCCTTCCTCTCCTCGGCCATCTTCTGCATGCTCTCCCTAATCTCCGTCTGCCTGCAGGCGGCCCTCTCTCGTGCCTCTAAGCGTACCGTCTTGAAAACTTTTCTCAATGGGGTCCCTGTTCATTGGGGTTTTGAGTTGGCTTTCGTCAAGTCCGAACCTTGGGCGAGGCAGAAAGTAAACGATCAAATAAGACAGAGCGATGCCGGCGAAGAGTAACACACTTGATCAGAAAAGATAAAACCTCTTTCCCCAAAGGGAAAAACGCCCTGGTCGACGCATGGACACCCGGCACCCGTTTCTGAGATGAACCAATACTTAGGACGCTCACGATTACCACCTAATGCATGAGCGGTCGTGTTGGTTTGATGTGGTACCGTACAGCCCCGCCCCGGGCGGATGGCTCCCTCCCTCGAGGTGCACCCCAGTACAATTTCACTTCATTTTCCGTCCATACTATCATGGGCCCCTCCCTTCCCTTTTGCCACCTACATCGTGCACACGGGCCCAGTCAGTGTTATCCGCACATGCTTGCATTACCCTTTGCTGTAACTGCTTGGGAGTAAGGGTCGGTTCAAAATGGGGGTTGCACGCAACACGGTCGTCAGCCCTAACACTCCACTCGAAGCGATCCCTTGAGAAAGCGGTACCATACTCCAAATACAGTGTACGGACTATGCCATGAACCAATCAACCACAAGCCAAAGACTACAGTCACCCACGGAAACACGATAAACCAGGGAGGACAAACACTCTCCCACTTTTGTGCCCGCCCCTTCTCATACCCATCGGCCATGCGAGTTCACACTAAGGCCGCTCTTTCTCTCAAACGTGGACACGAACGCCCACCCCAGCCCATTCTGTCGTGACTGCCGCAACTTCTGATCTCACCTTGTTTGCCGCCAATAGCGCGTTCGCATCCCTCAGGCTCCTCTTGCGAGCGAACTGCAGAACACCTTTACCGACCGCCAATTTTCTGCGCAAAGCAAGTACCACCAGATACAGCAATGGGAGAAAATTTCTCGCTCAGAAAGTCTTGACAGCCCCCTACTCAAAAAGTTCCGACACGTAAAAAACAGGAAAAAACGAGAACACCACTTTGCCTCGTATTTCCGCAGGAATCATGGAAGGCGAGCTCACACAATTCTTGCGACCAGCATCATCAAAAGGATTATGATCGCAACCACGACACACGACACCAACTACATCAATACCTACACCACCACCACCACAACCAGCACCGACAAGCAGCCTCTAGGTGACACATACCTAGCGTTCGCATCAGACACGTCCTGCAGAATCAGGTCGCAGAGCTCTTGCGGACGCTCCCCCAGCACGTGATATCTTGTGCCGCGCTCCAACTCCCCTTCGTTCCAAAGGCAACGCCCCACGAGACCGCACAGCCCGGAGTCGTCTCTCAGGCGCTGCCCGCGTGCGGTCGTCCAGGCTACCGCGAGCTTGAGGAATCGCCCCTGAGAGTACATTCGAAAATTTGGTACCATTAGGTTGCTGTTCGGTTGGAAATATGGTAGATCGCATATGGTACAAGTAGATCGGAGTAACGTACACGAGAGGGTTGGTTATGCATATGGAACGGACGCGCGACCAATACGCGTGCGCCCGGCTCCCAGGGAAAGCACTCATGCTGCGCACGTACAGTAGACAGCAAACATTATTCGACGGCGGGCAGCGGTATGTGCACCACCGGTGACCATTGTTGGGAAAACAAACAAAAATCATCGGGGCGGTAAAAGCTGTACCTCTAATGAGCGTTTTTCTCAAACAGTGTTACTTTATTGCTTGTCCAACAACTATTATTCTGTGGGCTGTCAAAGAAGCATCCCCAGTGGGACAAAACAGATGTAGGGGTGTGTGGTACCTACGGTACCGAAGCGTCGGAGAGGTCTAGTTATGTAGCCCTGATGTTGTGCAAGGCATGCCGTCAGTCGGGTAGACATCGGCGACAAAAGTTTGGTACGCGCAAGAACCCAATACGCTGAGACCCTGCAACGCGCGCATCGCCGCTTGCGTATCCACCCGATTGTAACGGCCGTCGAAACTACATACCGGGTATATGTCAACGCGTGGGAAACACAGGGACTTAACGCTGACGACGATGAGCACCACGACTAAAGATAGAAGAACAAAATTAATCATTTTGCCACCCTGTACGGGTGTTTTGGCGGCTGCGCGTAGAATCTGCACAAAATACGATGATGGGCCGTGACTGTCCGGTGGTCGCGGCGCTAGGGGTATGGGGGCCATAAACAGGAATCGAAGTATCGGACACTTCCCTGTTTGCCCTCTAGAGGTTTCCAAGAGGCGGCGGTTATGCCGCATCTACGAAGAAGAGACAACTTCAACATGTTTCTCCTTGGCACGTTTTCGCGAACGTTGCTACCCACCCGGTGTTTACGTAACACCCCCCATGTGGATGGAAGTTAATAAAGGCCTGTTAAAGTGCACGGTATCACCCGTTAACATGTTTATCACATGCCTTACTAAGTCATGCTAACATGTGTTGACGGATTGATATCGTAATGCTCTTGTGATGTACGTGTTTACGGTCATCATTCGCACAATGGTGGTCAGCAAGCTGCCGCACTACTTGCTTGATACCGTATGAGAAATGGATACCATCCAAGAGAGACAACGAAGACAGGTAAGCTAAACCCACCTGCATCACCCTGATTCCCAGCCCCGAGGAAACGGTCTACGCACGAACTGTACTCAGCTACGAAGGTCTAGGCACATACCGTACTAAACTACGAAGGTGAGAAATGTATGAGCGGTTTGTATTAACCCTTACGTGACTGGGTTAATTTGATTCTTTTTGTTTTTTTCCCCACAACTGGCTCTCTGCGGTCAAAGATCTTCCAAGCATGCGTGTACACCCATCAATCACGGCGGCAAGGATGGTGCAGCAGTGGGTCCATGTGTGGGGCTCACAGGGATGGGGGCGCGGTATAATGTAAGGGTGACGAACAGGAGTACAGTAGTACTACTGTTGTACAGCAGTAGCAGCTATGCGAAGAGAAATAGACTGTTACAGAAGCAGTAGTTTCTGAGCAGGTGTGCATGCCTGTCTCCTTTTGCAACCGTCCGCACAGAGGATGTACCTGTGCAAGCAATACCTGTTGGCACATCTTCTCCACCTCATCCTTGGACAGAGCATACGGCAAGCGCATATGCTAGCGGCGCTAGATGCGAAGACGCTGACGGGAAACCGCCCAAACAGAAGCGCCAGATCGACAAAAAAACGGCCCGCTCATCAGAGAATCGAGACCATCATCCACTATCGCACAAAATGCATTAAAATCGTGATAATTTTTACTTTTTGTACTACAAATAGAGAGCTGTGATCGGAGCTGTGATCGGAGCTGTAGTCCCGAAAACCCTTGCCTTTGAGCGAAATTTTGCACACAGCAGACGAACCACCCTTGACTCCCAATACTGGGAACCACACGCACCGCAATCACAACAACATCAAGCACCGAGGCAGTACGTTAGCATCGGCTCCGGTGTGCGCTTTCTCTGCTCTCCCCCGCGGATGCGGCACCGGGTTGATCACATGTTCAGGGTGTTGTATGTACCCTCCGGTGGTATTTTGCGTTTGAATCTTACAGCAGTACCGGTAGGCAGTAGATTGGATCTGGAAAGGATATCTGCCCCACGTCAGAGAGATGAGGCATGGGTGAATAGTATTGTACTATGTGAGTTCTGTGCGCATTGCTGATAAGCGTGCTTTTGGGGTGGGCTGCCTGCGTCTCCCTGCTGGTCTCGTTGTATTGATTTTGCTCTTGGCCGAGGCACAACGGCGATCTTTCGGCACGCAAAGTGATCGGAGCTGAGAACGGAGCTGAATCGGCCTGTAGTCACGGAAGGGTTAACGTCTTTTTAGCTGTTAGGCTGGGAGCAGAGACTGAAAAAGCCTTGCTGATCTTCGCGCGCTGAAAATCAAGCATCCACATGGAGTTGACCATGTTCTATCGCGTGTGGTGGCCAACCTCCCGATCATACCGCTCTACGGGAGGAACTACAAGTACTTGCTGTAGGTGGATCTGCCACGAGAGGGGTCGCAAGGGATGAGACCCAGCTATCGACCCTGATGCAATAAGCAAAGCAGTAGTGCCAAGCTTTACTTCTAAGCACAACAGCCGTGCACCGGAGGCAGAGCTACTGCAGCATTTTCCGCTGCTGATCGAAGAGCATGAGATGTGCTCAGAGCATGAGATGTGCTCATACCACTACCACTTACCTCCGACAGCAGGCAAGCGGAGGGTGCGGGCCTACACACGCTGAAACTTGCAGTATAGACTAGTCTCCAATCGATAGTGCAATTCACAACGCATCACACTCACACACACCTGCAATACTCCCCACAGAGTACATCCCTCGTCCGGCTTCCTTGCCTTCTTCCACCTCCCCCGTCGCTCCCTGCCCTTCCTGTGCCGTCCTCTAGCTGTTGTAGAACCGCTGCTCGCTTCGCATCCTCATGTTCAACTCATGATCATTGAGGATACCCGCCAGTACGTTGCCCAGCTCCGTGGCCAAGTCTACGTAGCCACGAGCCAGTAGCACCCCTATCCCTTGCTCATCGATGGTGAGCGCCGCGTTGTGGTTACCTCGTGCAGACTTGCGTGAGATTACTCCGCGGGATAGTTTAGCTGCAAGGCCTCGTACGGTACGCGTTTGCCGCAGGAGCATTGTTCCACGAGCAACTCGTAACTCGTTGCTTTTCCCCCTGCACTTCTTCTCGAAATATTAATATTTCCCGCCATACCCCAGATGACGTCGGCAGTAGCTGAGATGCTGAACGTGGTTGGTTGCGAGTGCTGCTACGCTGATGCAGCACAGAGCAACAATACTCTGTCTCACTGGACACTCTGTCAAGAGTCAAGTGCCCAACGGCCCACGGAACTGTCAACTGTGGTCCGTGGCACACAGACAGCAGTATCACTCCGTCACGTACACTGTATTTCAATTTAGATGCGACCGGCGTACCCCCTGTTGTTTTGTTTTGGCCGCCACCGTTCAAGCACCTGTCTGTGTTGTGGAGAGATCGGTCCCGCCTGTCCACCCCGCCACCCGGAGCAAACATGCTCGCTAATCTCGCTCGTGCCGCAGCCCGTCCCTCGGCGGGACTGGTCCGAAGAGCTGCAGCCGCGACGACCAAGTGCTCCTCCCCCTCCGTTCCTGCTGCTGCTGTCTCCTCCGCCCCCAAGAACCTGCGATGCGCAAGCAGCCTGAGCGAGGTGCTGAAGGCGGAAATCGAAGAGGAGCGTCTCGTTGCGTTTGACGAAGGTGTGTGAGGTGTGCAGCAGCGAGCAGGTTAACTTCAAGTGAGGCTAGCACTTCGCAGAGGTCGTGGACATCTGGCCTTGGGTGTATTTGGATTCAATCCAAAATCTTCTTGGGTGGTTCAGAGGGGTCCGATCTGACGGTTGGTAGCAGGGCAGTTGCGTACTCCGTAGGCCCTTCCCCCGCCGGCGACTTTTCTTTTTTTTTTTCGGCGATTCACGATTTTTTTTCGGCAAATACTACTGATGGAAAAAAACCCTTTTTCGGCGACATTCGGCGATTCAGTATGTTTTTTCGGTGAGTCCTGTTTCATTTTCGGCGATTTTCGGCGATTTTCTTACTTTCTTCGGCTGCTACCTTGTGCTATGCTATTTTTAACTTCAGCGACTTCATCGAAGCGACTTTCGCGACGCAACATGTACTTCTAGTACACACAAACGAGCGGGTCGCGAGGCTGTCGACTGTTGGACTGCTGCAGAGGTCACCTGCCGGCGATTAGCGAACGAAGTAGTTTGCCCTTTTATTTCTTTGCTAGAGACAGCATAACAGCATGCAATATTCCTAACCTGCACTCAACATCGAAAAAATTCTGAAAT
This sequence comes from Ectocarpus siliculosus, assembly GCA_000310025.1. Taxonomy (NCBI): domain Eukaryota; class Phaeophyceae; order Ectocarpales; family Ectocarpaceae; genus Ectocarpus; species Ectocarpus siliculosus. The sequence goes on along the minus strand of FN648658.1, from coordinate 21,724 downwards.
AGGATAGGATCGCGACTTGGGGGCAACAAAATGTTTTGCTCCTACGACCTACGACACAATAAAGACATCAGCATTAAATTTACAAATCACAGGTCTTCAGTCGCTGTCTTGATCGCTGTCATCGCTTTCGTCGCTACCGCCGCCGCCGTTGTTGGCATCTGCGGCGCTTTCCTCCTTCTCTTCTGCTACTTTGGACCCTGCCCCTGTTGTACTTGAGCAGTGCGGTCGCTGTACACGCTCTCTTCTTGTCGTTCATTAAAGCAACACCGCAGGATGGAAAACACTCGTTCCATGAACGCAGAGGATGGTTGCAAAAGCGGCATCGATTTTGAAGTTTCGGCGGAAGTGGTGCCACCAACGCTGTGTTGGCGTGCAGAGAGGCCCTGCTGCTAGAAGAACCTGAACCAGCAGAAGAGACCCGCGACGAAGCTCTTGCACCGGAAGCAGGTGGTGCGGCTTTGCCGCTGCCGCTGCCAGTGCCGCTGCCAGTGCCGCTGCTGCCGCTGCCTCTGCTCCCGCCGCTGCCGCTGCCGCTGTCGCCGCTGGTGGCAGCCGCGGCACTTGTCTTTTGGCGGACAAATTGCACCTCATTGTCCGAATCCCCTTCGCTTTCACTGCTATTATCCCACCTACTATTAGAGCAGGCTTGCATACCGCTAAGAGGCGACGACATAGCACCGCCGTTCAGCCGTGTGTGAAGCTGTGCAGCTGTACAGAGCTACAAAGCTATGACATGTAATAACATGTTATTATATGTCATAGCCTTCTGCTTTGTAGAGCTACGAAGGAGGTACAGGGGGCACCGTGAATTTAATCGGCGACAATCGGCGACATCTTTTTCGATTCGGCGGAGCCCCCTTCAGAATCGGCGACTTTTTTTTTTTTCCGGCGATTTTTTTTTCAGCTGTTTTTTCGGTGACATTTTTCAGAAATCGGTGTTTTCGGCGATCGCCGGCGGGGGAAGGGCCTTGTACTCCGAAAACCACAGCAGTACCGCTGTAGTCGCTGTTCACCGATATATCAGCTGGTTTTGACCATTTCACACGACACGAGATTCTCGCTCTCTTCTCGTGTAAGACTGGTACTCAAATCGACGAGTTTGGCAAGGGCAGAGAGTCTCAACTCAGAGCATCTTTCTAGTAACTGCTGAACCTCTCTTGCCATTCTATTCACCCGATTTTGAGCTCTGACTTGTCCCCCACTATCAACACATCTTCCTTCGTTCCGTTATCTACGACATACCGTATATGACACAAGATAACACACCCCCTTGGCCGATTTTCAAAGCTCGATTTCTCAACAGCAGGAAGAGTCACGGCGCCGAAAACGGCAGCGTTGGAATCGTCTCGTCGAGAAATTTTCGAAAATGTATCGTTTTGTTTGTGCATCCTCTTCGTCGTGGAGTAATCGAGCTTTGGAAATCGGTTCAGGGTGTGTGTTATCTTGTGTCATATACGGTATCTTTGTTGCTTGTGTGTGTCCCTTTTGACGTCTGCCCTACGGTGCGCCACTCGTGACTTGCCACGTGCGCACTCCTGCGGCAACGTTACTCCCTCTCTCCCTGTCAAGCCTACATGTATACACTCTCAAACAGCGATCATCCGCCTTTCTTTGAGATGCATAGGAGGGTGAGTAGTGGGCAGTGCAGCCCCCACTCCCCGCCCGCTCCCTTCTCTTGCCATACACCGCGCGCTTGTTCTGCAATCAACGTTTTGTTCAACAACATGCCGTGCAACGAACATTGCTATTCTACCCAGATGTGGCATCGATGGTGAAAGAACTGGGCAAGAAGGGAATCACCGTGAAGGACGAGCCCGGGCTGTCGTTGGTACGGCTCTTCGGACCTGGCGTTGGCGATGAGAAGGTGAACCCCACGGCGGCGACGGCGAAGAATCGGTAGCCTTCGCCGGGACGTTTTAGCTTGGTTGGAGTTGGGGGGTACGGGGTCGGGGTTAGGATTAGGATTAGGGAAACGAAACCCCCTCTGAAGTTGATAGACTAATATTGCTCCATGGCGAAGGCGGTCCTGCCTCACTCTTTGCGCCAGAACTACTATTATAGTTGCTTACGATATCCCCGTCTCTTTGGCCTCTCTCTGTGCGTCGCGCGGTTGGGGGGGGGCGGGGGGTACGTATCGCCATGTCTGGCATCACGGCCTGGATCGTAAATTGAAACATGCCTTACATACAATTTTGCACAGCAGTTGAGATATTCGTCGTCTGAAAGTCGCTGCTTGTACCTGGCTGCAGCCAGTGAGTCGGTTTGTTGTCACAGCAGCGCTGCCGTTTGCAGCATGTGATCGACGCACAAAACGAAATGGCGCGAGTCGATGTTGTCTCGTCTCTACACTAACACCGCTCAAAACGGTGCGGTCGGATCGACATGCGCCAACAGCAGTACGGCCAGCGGCGAGACTGTTTGGTTCACCAACGACAGAAGCTGATGGTGACTTTTGTTTTCTTGACAAGTTGTTGAATGAATGTCGCTGTTTACCTGGTGGTGCGGAGGCATAACCCCCAACGCCTGCTGTTTCCGGTCGTCGTGTTTTTCGGCGCGCACGGGTGTGGTACGTTTTTGAAGGTATCGGTGGAGTTCGACTGCGACGTGGAGGGGGACGGCGATGACGGTTGGGAGGACGACCTGGAGGACGACTCGGACTTGAGTTTGGAGTCGGGGGAGCAGCAGCAAGGGAAGGGCGGGGAGGGACAAGAGGACGAGGGCGGGGAGGACGACATGATCGGCCCAGGCAAGTCCCCGGTCTCGCGGTGATGGGTGCGGTCCGAAAGTGTGTCTTGGTGCATGATGAGAGCCCTCGGCAAAGGGTCATGCCGTCTTTGTATGGTATTTCATGGAGGGCGGCTGGTGCGATTGATTTGTTCCGTGGTCTCAATCGACTCAACGACGGCTGCGTAGATACACATGCATACGAGCACCGTGAGAGAAAGAAGTGCCCACTCGGGTGTGCACGTTGGTGGGGATATCGTATCGGTCCTCGCCCTCGGCTTTTTGTTTTGTGGTTATTCTTCAATCCTCCGCCCACCGCGGTCGAAGTATGGTGGCCGCTACAGGCGGAAGAGGAACGGTCTGAAGGGACGTGGAAATGTCGCTATTCATGCTCTCAAGTATCGAATGGAAAATACACACAAAATATCGCTCAAACCCAGGTGAAATCTCCAGAGGGAGACGAAGTCAGCGGTGGAACGACTTTTAATACTCTTTAGCACACCGTTGAGTCCCCCCCCCCCCCGGTCTTTCGCGACAGGCTACCGCTTCACGGCAACGATCACCAAGGGGGCGAAGAAGATGGTTCTCTCGGGATCGGCCACAGACACGATCGCCGTGCACGGCATCCGCATCAACCCGGCAAACGTGGAGTGGGACTTTTCCCTTTACCGAGGTCCTGATTTCAACGAGCTCGATCCGGATTTGCAGGTGGGCGGCGGTTGGGGGGGGGGGGTGTAGCGTCGCGTCGTGCGGAAGCACTCGACGTTACCGGTCGGACACGCCGACGAGCGGCGCGGCTTGTTTGTTCTTCATGACGAATGTCCCTTGCTGTGCCTTTGTTTGGTTGAAGCTCTCCACTCGTCTGAAAATATGGAGCATTTGTGCTGGTTTTCGCGTAGTGTTTTGGGGTGGAGATCGACTTTGGCCGTTACACACCCCATATCTGTTGATTTCATTCTTTCTTACCGTGATTGGCTCCCCCCCCCCCCCTTCTCAGCTTTTTCGTTCCTACTGAAAATGACGGCTTCACAACAACCGTCATGGACGTGTCTCGTGTACCACCCTTGATAATCTAGACGCGGTCGACGCGCAGACTCGGCAACCGTGTCCTGAACGCAGGCACGCGGCAACGCGCTCGCGTGGCTTTCAATGCATGTACAGTATTAGTGTCGAGCTCGCCCCTCTCACACAGCAGCCTTCGCGAGAACATTAATCTTGGGTTTAGTAGGCGGTACGGGTTGGGAGTTAGGGATAGAGGCACGAAGCCCTTTTCTCTATTACATGCTCTTTGAGTATTCTTAATTCTCGCGGAGGCGGTCCCCCTCACAGTAGCACCGACGAACCATTTGTGTTTCTCTTGTCGTCTTGTTCCCGCAGGACGCGCTGTACGACTACTTGAAGGAGCGCAACATCGACGACGACCTGGCGGCGTTCATCTGCATGTACGCCGACCAAAAGGAGCAGAACGAGTACACCAACTGGTTGGGGGAGGTGGCGAAGTTCGTCAAGTAAACTACAGCGGCAGCGGCGTTGGAACCACTCGGTGTAGCTCGGTCGCTCCGCTAGCAACTGTTTCAGCGGGGCTTCTAGGTGGAGGGCGCGGAGGGGGGTGGTGCGGCTGGCGGTAATTGCGATTAGCGCAAGGAGAGCTTGACCTCTGCGAGGAGGCTTGTGCGCATCTGTGCCCGCTGTTCCGTGTGGTGTCAACGCACTGGCGTTGCTTCCTGTGCGCTTACGAGCGCATATGGCGAGCGCATACAGCCCTCGATTAGGACCGTAGGAGAGGGAAAGCGACGTAACCCACCGTAGGAAGAGGGAAAGCGACGTAAACACCGATGATCGTGTCGAAAATCAGCTGCACGATACGGCGAGAACTACTGCTGCCGTCGTCTGCTTGTGTGCTTTCTTTTTTTATCTTTTTCGCGGATTCGCGGCGCGCGTTGGAGCTATGTTGCACACCTGGCAAAAGTAGTCATTCTCGAAACCATTCCGGTCTTTCCCCAAGAGACTAGTTGCAGGCAGAGGCCTGACCAAAATGACGCCTAGGAGAGAGAGAGCCAGCTCTGTTGACCTATTGAGATGCGATGGTGCTGTGCTCGTTGGGCAGGCTGTTGCTGTTTTGGAGTCAAGAGCAAAGGTCCATACCGTTGCATACGCCGGATCGCCAAGAAACATGCGCTGTAAAGAAAAAGAATTAGCTATCCCTAGTCAGAGGATTAGTACCCCCTCCCCCCCCCTCCCTTCTTCCCCATCTGTGTTGCTCTCGTAGCTGCAGCTGTAGACCTCTTGATACACGTGGTTGTCCTGTAATGTATGCAAAGCTTGCTATATCTTGTTTCGCAGGCAACATGACCTTGGGTGTGGTGTGCGTCCACCAAGCGTGTCTGATGAACCTGTGGTCTTGTGTGTAGCGGACAAGAAGCCCTGACCGAAAGGTCTGTGAATGAGCTGATACCCGAAGTCCAAAAAATCTACCATAGTGGAACGCAACCCCACGCCATGGTATGCATCATGGCCGCGTGATGTGGCGCACACAAACACAATCAAGGCTTCCCGAGTCGCAAAGGCGGACGGGATGCGGCGCTCCAAGGGTCCCCTCGCTGACTCGGGGGCATACCTCGGTGCAGCGGAGAAGCCATGCTTAAAAGAGTTTGGGCGAGGCAAAGTGGACGTCGTCGATCCGTTCCAAGAAGTTACATGGGGAGCTACACCATTTTGTTTGGAAGCGGCCTTATCTCCTGTCTCACATCGGCCTTTCTGAACAGTAGTCGAGTCGCTTGTCCTATCATACGCCACATCGCCAAGAAAAACAGGGCATGCCATGCACGCACTTGGTCCGCGTTTTTACCCTAGAAAGCCCACACTATACTAACTACATGCCGACTGTCAAAAGTTTGTTCGTGTCGAGGGTGACAAGCTTCTAGTACACCTCAACCCTCACCTCAACTCCTCTACGGCATTAGTTCAGGTCTGGCTCCCCCCCCCCCCACCCCGGTCTCTCTTCTTTCTCTCACGCACGTGTTGTTCCTTCCGGCACCTCTTGGCTACCTCCCAAGTCAGAAACAACAACCAGTTCGTGGCTGAACCTCGCTGGCCCCGACACTCGTTCTGAACATCGCACGTCAAACCGGCTCTCGCCCAGGCGCATTATCTTCCTGTCCACCTTCGGCCCTGTCTCTAAATCATCACAACTCCCCACACGTCCGTGTGGTCAATGGTCAAACAACGCCCCCCCCCTCACCCCCCCAAAATGAAACTTATTCTTCGACCATCTCCTCCTCCATGATCTCGGTCACCTCGGCGAGCGCCGCCACCATCGCCTCCGCCTGCGCGCCGGTCATCTTCCCGCGCCCGTACCCTTTCCCGCCGCGATGCTTGAGCAGGTAGCCCAGCGCCTTAGAGGCCGCGGCCTTCTCCTCCTCCCCGAGGCTTCCCCCCGTCCACCCGGCGCTCCCGTCCCCCTCCCCCTCCTCCGGCAAGAACGACGCCGGTTTCTTCGCCACGCCCATGTCCGACAGGGCTCCCCCTACGGACTGAATCCCCCCGGCGTAAGCCGGCACCCCCGTATCATCACCCCCCGCCGCTGCTGGTGGTGCTCCGCTAGCGCCGCCGCCGGCCGCGGCGGCCGCGGCGGCAGTGCCGGTCACGACCTGGGCCGTGACGATGGTGAGGGAGGACGCGAGTCCTTCCACCAGGGCCTGGAGGTCCTGGCCCGCGAGCCCCGAGTGCACGTGCGCCTGCAGCAGGGCGCTGCAGCGGCGAAGGATCGCCGCGTCTTCTGGGCTAGTCGTTGGCGGGGCCGGCGGGGCCGACTGCTGCTGTTGCTGTGGCGATGGGGGCGACGGAGCTGCTGCTGCTGCTGGTTGCGGCGGTGGTGGTGGTGGTGGTGGCATGGGCTTCGATGACACCGTCGCCGCTGTCGGCGCCGCGGCCGCGGCCGCCGACCTACCGTAAGTCTCGGCCCGGAGGGCTTCACGCGCATCGACGAGGGAGTGGCGCAGTTCGGACACGCGGTCCTCGCCCTCGAGTCCAGCCGTCTTGTGCTCCGTAAGCAGGTCCATCAACTTAACCATCTGTTTCGGGCGAGACAGCAGTAGTAGTGCGGCGGGTGAATGGTCCGATGCTGCCTCCGGTAAGCCGGATAACCGATTTTGCACTTTGTCGAATCCATTTTGGCAGAGAGGCGAGCAAAGAACGCAAAACACAACAGAACAACCCAGCTTGACTCCACTGCGCTCTGCCGGCATCGTACCAAGCAATAATACCTATTCTTGCCGGGAACACAACGCGCTTGCTCACCTTTGCCTGCGAGTCGCCTTCGTCAACCAAACCACCCGACGGCATATCCTGCTCCAACAGTCTCCTCGACGCAGGGGCGACGGCAGCAGCAGCCGCGGTTGGCGGCGGCGGCGGCGGCGGCGGCGGCACCGACTTCGGGAAAACCCCGTTACCGGCGGCGGCCTTTTGGGCCTGGGCCTGCTTCAGCTTCTCCGCATAGCTGAGAGCGGGCGATCCAGAAGACGGGGCCGGCGGCGGTGGCGCCTCGGTTGCAGGGGGCAGGGTAGCAACAGGGGCCGCGACCACGTTCGACGAAGGCGCAGCGGCGGTCGCGGTACCCGCAGCTTTCGCCCCCTTGGCGAGCTTCATCTTCTCGGCGTAGCTCATCTGGGGGCCGAGCGGGGGCTTGGGCGGCGGCGGCGGCGGCCGCCGCACCGGCTGCCGCGGCTCTTCAACCAGAGACTCCTTCAGGTACGGGTTGTCGTCCGCGAGTTCTACCTTGATCCCCTTGAGGGAAGCCATGTACTGGTCGGCCTTGTTCTGGATGCTCCACGAAGCGGCCGTGCGCTTCTGGGGCTTCACCCGCTCGTAGTCCTCCCCCGACGACAGGGGCGCCGCCGACTGACAGCGGTTGGGTGGAGCAGGGGGGGGGGGTGATGTGATCGGAGGGGGGACAGCATGAACGGCAGGAACCTACGATAAAAAAAAAAAAGCTGATGTGGGCAAACGCGGAGCGGGCAGGCTGTTGGTCACCTCTTGCCGGCGACACCAAAAAGTGTCAAGAGTCCAACAGGAAACAAACAAATGATCAAAGCTCAGAAGTACCGCTCGTGAATCCAAGCATTCAATCGTTTTGGGTCGTACGGTGGCAAGAAGCCGGATCTGGCACCACAACGCCAGATAAATGCTAACGACCGGCGGACGGGTTTTGATCTGAAGCATCAACGTGTGTGTCAAAAGAGGAAACATTACAGTCTTCCACTGTTGGTTACGAGTCAACACATGTTGTTCACGTTATGGCAGCCATGATGAAAAGGGGGCAATGTACAAGACGGGGTAATGGCAGCTGGACAGTTCGCAATAACCTCTTCCCCTTCGACTGGTATGGATACTTCAAGGATGAAGTCCATGACACTCAAGCCATGTTATCCGAATCATTGATGAAAACTCTGATCTTCTCGAAGGCATCGACGCCCCACGGCAGATTGTTCTTCGACCAGCCGGACAGCAATTGGAAGGATATTTTCGTCTGCAAAATTCGAACCATTCCTGACTAATGTGTTAGCTCTGACGATTGTCTGCGTGCTTCTGCCCTCCTACTGCTGTAACCGGCCAAGCGGAGTCGACGCGACAGAGGTCTTCGGAACAAAACGAGTCCGGGAAAACCAACTGAGGCAACCCCCCTCGCGCCTCCCCCCAAAAAACCCATCATTTTGTGTTGCGTCGTTCTCCGGGCGACCTCGGGCGTTGTTATCGTTTTGTTCGAGTCAGCATCAGCATCAGCAGGAGCAATGAGACAGGATGCTCTTGGTGGGCGAGTACATAGCCGCAAAACTTTCCTCGGGATTAACGCCAAAGGTGCCATATTTCCTCTCGTGATACCTTATCCGGCACATCTGATGTGGCCGTTTCGGTGGGCGGGGAAGCAGACAGGAGCGGTCCTTCTCTGGGGGGAAGGGGCTCCCCGCGCAGCTTAGCCTGCGTTTCCTTCTGCTTCTTCTGCGAGTCGGCCTTGAGGGAGTTGAGGTAGTCGTCCGCGGCGCTCGAGCTCGGCACGTAGCCGCCGGCCCTGTTGGTTGCCGTGGCGCCACAAAACGACAGCGGATCGAGGACAGGTTGCAATCGGCCAGTCATTCAGCATGCTGTGTTGCACGTGCGCGCACGTTTGGCCGACAGGGGACACGGGGCAAGCCCGGACCCCGGAGCAAGGCATAGCGAGGAAAGACCACAGGACTAAGGCCTCCAAAGACAGGAAAACTCCATGAGGCTTTGCCGTAAAGTCGTTGCTGCGTGCAGGCTCTCGCGTATCAGCAGACACACAATCGAGAAATGCAGGAGGTGCCATCAACAACAAGCGCGTACTCAGGCCAGAAGCCCGAGTGAAACCCTACAGGACCGACGCGCCAGATCGACACGTACATGCATCAGCTCCCAGCACCCGCTAGTGACCAGGAAACCTACATACAGCGCACAGGAGTATCCAAAGATCTCACTAAGCAACGCAGCAACAACACGGTTACAGAAAAAGCGGTTGTCATCGACAAGTGTGCACCACCACCGAACGGCCATTGGCGTTACGCAACAACCGTCGACAGCACTGCATCAACTCTACCACTCACTGTGCCTCCGCCTGTGCTCGGCTCAGAGCTTTCTTCCTGGCCAGCTCGGCACCCTCGAGGGTCGGGTCGTCAAGGTCGATCCCCCTCGCCTTGGCCATCATCTTCTGCTGCCGCTCCACGGCCGCCTTAATGGCCCTCTCCTTCTCCTCCTTGCTCACGGGGGCCTGCGCCGCTGCCGCCCGCTTCGCCACCTCCTGCGGCGACCGCGGGCTCGCCCTCGGCGCCATCCCGGCCTCCTGCCGGTCGTCGTTCTGCCTGGCCTGGTTCATCATCCGCGAGAACCGGCTGCCGCCGCTGCCGCTCGCGCCGGCCTCGCCCCCGCCCCCGTAGTCGAGCTCGGGCCCGAGGTCCAGCCCCGGCATGTTCTCCCGGAGGGGCGGGTCCGGCACGTCCGGGGACCCGATGGCCTGCTCCTCCCACTGGTTATCGTCGTCGTAGTCCGGAGCGCCTTCCGGCGGGAGGGCGCGCCGGGGCTTGGCCGACGGCGGCGGCGGCGGGGGGGGAGCGCCCTGGCCGTTGGCCCGGGCGAGGAGCTCCTTGAATCGGGTGCCGCCGGGGGTGTGCTCTTCTCGATAAGGCGGGGGGGGGCCGAGGGGGTTGCTGTCTCCGCCCGGCCCGGCGGGACCTCCTTCCGACTGTTTTGGCGCAGAAACAGCGGTAGCGGCGTCGGCGGCAGCAGAGGTTGGGTTGGTGATATCGTAACCCTAGGCTTAGGAGGGGACGTGCGGTTGGTTCGACTTGAGTCAAGCTTCCGGGGATGGAAACGGTGGTGTTGGGGCTTTTCCAAGAACAAAAGAAATTACAGTCGGTTTGACATATTGCCCGAAGAAGAAATAATTACGTTCGCTCTACTGCTGTAGTGTACGGGGACATGCTACAGCACAAGACCAAAGAGGCTGCTCCAGTTCGAGCAGACCTGTGGTTCCTATGAGTTGATGTCCTGGAGAAACGCGCTTACACGCAAGCCAACGGCAAACAACAGCTAACATGTACGTGTGCATCTCTGCTGTTGCTGTTGGAAACAAACCCGCCATCATGTGGTTGATTTTCGTGTACCGCATAAGCTTGGCGTAGGCTGCTGCTGTGCAGCCTACAGCACCACATAAGTGGGATGCGCTCGGCTTGTCGCAGCAGGACAAGCGGCTCCTAGCGTACTCTCCGGTCTGCCGCCGCCGTTCATGTGGCGCGTTTTCCCGACGCAGCAGCAGCAGCAGCATACTCGTAGAGAACAACCCACAACTGCAACAAGGGCGCAAACCACTGCAACAACGCACGATCCTGAAAACAACGCACCTCCTCTGGGCCGAAGAGTGCCCCTTCTCCATCATCGGCCATGCTCAGGGCTGGCAGCGTGTCCCTTGAGACAGCCATGGCGGCGTTGAGCAGGCGAGGCTGCAGCGCAGCGAGGGAGGATTGATGTCCCACCGGCGACGAGGACCCAGATCGGGAGGTGCCGAGGCTGTGCGGCGCGTAAGTGAACCCATGGCACGGGAATATCCACGCCTGCAGTATCACCAGCAGGGTGGTTCCACGGCGATGCTTATGAGTCCTCATGACCTCCGTGCATGTGGACTGCTGTGCGGTGAGCGGTGTTGCTGTTGCTGTTGCTGGCAAACGGGGGGGGGGGGGGGGCTCCGCGCCCCTGGGTAGGAACGCCATCAGATGGGCTGGTACTCCTTGCGGCCACCGAGGGCGAACCCAAACTCCCTCCTACGCACTCCCACCTTCGAGACTCGAGACCACGATTGAGCCCTTTCTCCTCAACGGACGCCAGATTCGTGCTACTCTTCTTGTGTGAAGTGGCAATGTATTGTTAGGTTGCCTCAGACCCTTTGAATTTGTGCGTATTGCTGGTATCAGCTTGGTGTATGCAGAAGGTCGGCGGGGCGGAACAGCCGTACCTTTGCCACACCGCGGGCAACGGCAACTCCATAGATAGACAGACATGGATATCGCCGAGGAGATGACTGCCATGGCGGCCGTGGGTTTGCTGGCATTCTCGCCTCAAGATGAAGAGGGGATCGGACTGCAGTGTTCTCGGGAAGCATTGGTATCTTCGCTTGAGCGGGATCTGCAGGGGCCGCGCGTCCGAGTGACACTGCAAGGACTCTATGACATGCTTGTCGATGGTGAGAGCGGGTTGTGCTACAGTACTGCTCTAGCGTACCACTTACAGCTGCCACCGACAAATTCGCGCACCAGTAGAGCAAGGTGTTCGTCATCCTCCTGTTCTCGAGGTTTCACCCAACATCAGCGTACGGGATATGCACGGCACAACAAATATCTCCTCTCGGAAACATGTATCTCCGGTGCTCGTACATATTGGTACAGCTTCCGATGCCGACTCGCCCCAGGACGCAAAGGGTACAGTGCGGACTCGTCTCAACACTTTTTGCCACCATGTAGAGCTGTAACATGTCAGACTAAGACTTGAACTTTGCTAAACAAGACACACTCTTCCTTTCTTTTCCCGTTGTGCCTCTCAGGCGAGCACAGTCACCGCGCGGCTGTCGGTGAAGTCCTCGACACGGTGTCCTGGGAAGCCTTCGGGCTCGTGGTGGGTTGCCTGGAGCGGTTTGCCACCTCCCCTAGCCCTAACAGCAGCGGCAGCGTCACGGGTACTTTCGAGAAGTCATCGGATGAGGCGGAGACGCTAACAACGTCGCGCGACGCGGACGATTGCGCCGCCCTGTCGGAGGGGTTGGCCTTGGCAATGGCGGAGATTTTCAGCCCGAAGGAGCTGCACCTCATGACGCTTGAGCACCTCCACGCCTATACCAAAGCAAGGTGAGGCAGCCCCTTCGTTCGCGTTCCTTGTGATGAAAGTATTCCCCACGGACGGTGATAGCAATGCCTCGTCTCTACTGAATGGAGTTTCCCCCCATGCTTGTTCTGTCCGCAACTACCACCCATGTACCGGCATTCGTTAGTTGCGGTTTCCTTGTTCTTGTAGAGCGATAAGAACAGAGGTCTCGTGCGACTATCTGCGTTCACATGCGGAATCAGCCGTAACATGTGCACGACATCCAAGATGCTCAGCTCCGTTTTTCGGTCGACGAAGCCTGTTGAAACGCACGGGAAGAAACCCACGCCTCTACGTCGCTGCCTCTGGTACGGCAGGACTGTACGCGTGGTTCTGACAATCCTGCGGCGCAGCACAGAACGAATGGCAACTGCACGCCGGTCGAAGTTTTTGGAGGCTTCTTTGCGACCAGCGCTCAAAGCGGCGAAACGCGTGGGTTTGGTTGCGGCTGCCGGCGACGCACCGGCTGAACCCGGACTACGGCAAAAATCGAGCGGGAGTGATGCCGATGAAGATCCCGACGACGATGGCACTGGTCGGGATAGAGGAGAAGAACCACCGCCACCGCCGCCGCTGCTGCCAACAGCGGATGGAGACATGCCCTCGAGTGCGGCGTACGACGCGGCCGCCTCCGCCGCAGAGACCGCAGCCGACTTCATCGGTCCCCTGATGGAGCAGGCAAGCGCGGAACGGGCGCTGCTCGCGGTTTCGGGGCTTCCAACGGCGGGACGCGGAGAAGGCAGGCCGGCGGCGGCGGCGGTGGCGGCGAGCGCCGGGGGGAGTGGCCACGCCGTCGGGTCTGGGGAAAAAGAAGGCGTCTCGGCGTCAGATCTGTCGCTGGCGGCGTACATAGGCTTCGCGCTGTCGGCGTTGGAGCTCGCGGGGGAGACGTCGGTGTGCTGCACGGCAGCTGCCGCAGCCGCTGCTGCCGCCACAGGCTCTGAAGATAACCCCGCGGCGGGGGAATCGCTGGCAAGAGCCGAGGAGCGGCTGATCGGAATCGTCGTCGATAGCCCCCTCGACCTGCGGTTCGCTCTGCTCCACGGGTGCCGAGTGTCCTACGCGAGCGGGGTTAAGCGGAGGAGGAGAAAGAGCGAGGGCGGTGGAGAAGAGGGGAAGTCGCAACTGCCGGCAGCGAGGTTAGGCGGGGCGGTTGGGCTTGCAGAGGCTGCCGTTAACGGTGCTCTGCCGTGGACGCTCCGAGGGGTGTCGACCCTCGCATACCTGGTGAGTGAGATCAACGAGCCGGGTTGAGATTCCGCACGTCGCGGTGGTTTTTGATGACCGCTTTGTTGGGCGGGAGGTACATGGGTATGTAGATCAAGGGGGTCGGAAGTTGTTTTCCCTTCGCTTGTCGCTGGGTGTCGTGCTCATGCAAGCTTCCAACGTAAACCGGAGGTAGGAAGGCACTTGTTGAGCGTTTTGAGGCGAATAATTTTTCCAGCGCACGTAGAACGTGCTCCGAGACGGCCTCGCTACGCCAGCGGTCGCTTTGAGACACCACCCCCTCCCTCCGTCCACCATGAATCACTATGATTTAGCAGCTTGTTTGTGCTCTTTGGTCGCGAAGATGTGGTGAGCGCGTTTTAATGCCTGCTGAGAGGTTCGTCTTCTTTGCCTGCACCCGGGCAGGTCGCCTGCGAGCCGAGGCTCCGCGACAAGTGGCTCCCCCTGGTGTGGTCACGGCGGACGGAACGCCGGCTGTTTCTTCCGCACGCGGAGGTAGGAGGCAACAGGGGAGGTCAGCCCGCCATCGGGCTGATTAGCACCACGCACACACGTATGTCAGTACTAAATACCGGAAGCCCGCGTGGTGCACGGGAGCGTGATTCAAGTATCATCGCACCGCCATGGCTCCGAAACAGAGGTGCTGTTACACCAAGAGTGTGAGGGTTCCCTAGTTCGGTTGCAGCCGAACGTCAGGTCTCGTGGCGGCTTCTCTGTGGAGAACGGATCGTCTATCGCTGGGTACTTGTCTTTTTGTAGCATCCGATGAGGAGTGCATCAGTCCTGGGCATACTCAGGCCGCCGCTCACACCAATCCGCTCCCCCCCGACCCACATCTGGACGCGTGGTCAATGGCCTTAACAACTAAGGCACATGAGTACGCCCCCGCCCCACGTCTTCCCACTCTTTTCCATTCGTCCCGGAACGGGTTAAAAAAAAAGGTGCTGATGCGGGACAGGTCGAGGCGTGTCGCCAACAAAGGGTTGGAGCTGGCGTGCTTCGTGGCCGAACGCCTCGGGGGGTTTCCCGATCGCTCGGGCGCCTATGCTTTTGACTGGGAACCCGGGGACGAAGAGATCGACGGTGCGGGTGATGACGGCGGCGGAGGCGGTGCTTGGAATGGCGGGGGCCGACAAGAGGCGCGTTATTGCTTGTTGTTTTCCTGTGCACGTCACATTCGTCGTTTGAATTTGTGTTTGTATTTGAGTTGAGAATCGAGATCTTTGCTTGCACATACGAAAGAAATGGAATCGCACCCGCTTCTTCCCTCACGAGATACAGACACTCCGTACGGGCACACACGCACATCAGGACACAATCACGAGTTTTACGGGTAGTAAAAGGCTAGTAAGGTTAAGAGAGCGCACAAGGTACAAGGTGTTCGACAGCCCGGACCTCCTCTCCCACCACTATCTTACGATCTTCCGCCCCCCTCCCACCCCCTTCCACCCCTTTCGGCGCCACGTGGCGGCTTGGCAGCAGCGGGATGCCGGCAGCAGCACCGCCAGCGAAGGCACAAGTCCTTCGTCGCGACGGAGACCCTTCGACCCCCACCGCCTTGACCTTGCCGGCTTCCTCCAGGTCTTGGTCGACGTGATGGTGTCCTGCCCGCTGCCTGGCCTCCGCACTCGCGGGCACGCGGCCCTCGTGGCGATCCTGAGCGGCGCCGACGAAGCCTCCCGCTTCCGCTTGCTGAGGCGCCTGGTGGAGCTGTGCCCCTGGCCGAACGCGAGGGGGCTCCTGCTCGACGCCTTCCGCCGGGAGATCGACCGCGCGCTGCGGCAGTGTGGGATCGAGGAGGAGGAGCGGCAACAACAACAGCAGCAGCAGCAGCAGCAGCAACATCAGCAGCAGCAGCAGCAACAACAACAACAACAAGCTGCGCCGTCCGCACCATCGTCGTCGTCGTCCCCGTTCGCGTCCGCGCTCGCGGGCGACGTGGTGTGCGGGCAGCTCCTGAGGGCGTGCAGGAGAGGGCCGCTTGCGTCACTGATGGCGGACATGGACAGCCGTACCGGCGGGCTGGCGCTGGCCCGGTACGCGCACAAGCTTGACGCCGTCGGCGGCGCCCGGGCGGATAGTGGTAGGGCGGAGGCCGGGGCGGCGTGGGGTAGGCTCGGGCTTCGCGAGCCGAAGAAGCTGCTGCAGAATAGACTGCTCGTGCAGGTGGGTGGGTAGGAGGTGTATGATGCATCCGCTTTTATTTTGTCGGGTGTTCGTGTGTCGCTGGTTATGTAGACGGAGGTGTCCTTTCATCATTTTTCACAGTGGAATAGTTTCGTATTAGTGTTAATGTTTGCTCTTCGTGTAGGTCTGTCTTGCTTTTGCTGCATGTAGGCCTCACGGGTTTCCTGCTCATGCTGATCGTCGCGATATGCCAGCGGTAAGACACTCGTCGCAAAGCAAACCTCCCCTCCTCCAGAGAGGGTCGAGCAGCAAGTAACAACTCCAACCTATTCGTTTGAAGCTTTATTTGAAAACGCTGGATGGAGAACTTGTCGCACGCGATTCCAAAACGCAGCAGCCTCAAGAATCGCACACGCACTAAACACGCACACCCGCACGCAATTAACTCAGGGGTTGCTGGACGAGCTGCGAGGAGCTGTGATCACGGCCAACAACGCTGGACCTGAGCACTTCCGGCTCTTCATTCTCGAGGACGCTGCGCAGCAATGCCTTCAGGAGCTTGAGCTGGCGGTAGTATAATAGCACCAGAATAGCGCGCGCGCGGGGGGGGGGTGACGAGGGGTAAACACCACAATTCGCGTCGCCCCCACCGGCATGCTTGCTTTTTTACTTACTTCGAGCCCCCCTTGTTGTGTTGACACCGATCCTCCCTTCGTTCTTCATCGCCAGGCGCCCATCCCGTAAAGTACACACGTATAAAGTTAATGTTCATAGAGTATAAAGGGCGCCGTGTGGTGGGTCCGTATGGGAAAGAGAAAAGGGAACGTGCTGTTGTAACAAGTTGTGCTGGAGTCCGGACTAGGCTCGCCATTCGATCGATCAATCGCTTTGACGCTGTCCCATGGAGCAGCTGGCGATGGGGGCCCCGCGTGCAGACGGCACGTATGTTTGTGTAGCTGTCGGAGCCACCTCCTTGGTGTGTGTGTCCGGGTGCATGACGGTTGCAAAGGTACCGCGGCACTCGCAGCGCAAACAACTATTTTCATTGTGAGCGGAGTTCGAACGCGTGCGGAGACAGAGCTATTTTGCCGCCTTCCCTGGAAGTCATATTCGGGGTATCGTAGGATCCAGGACGCCGCCCCACAAAAGACAGAAGATAATCAAAGCGCAGTCGGGGTGAGCACCACGTTTGAATAGTCTTCAGTCATGAACGGTACACGTTAGCACGCGTGCAACATGACGACACGCTTCTCTCGCAAGCTGTATAGCTTATCTTAGGGGCTGAATCCCTTGATTTCTTGGTCGTTGGCTAACTACACCCAACCATCCTCGGGGGCGTGTTCGCCTCTCCTTGTTTTTTGGAGCATGTCTCAGTTTTCGCGAAGGCAAGTCACGTACCACCAAGTAGGCCAGCATATCTTCACGCGTGGCCATGCCATTTCTGGGGGACAGCTTTCGAGTACGTGCCAGCGTCAGGCGTCAAGACACGAGTTTTTTCTGAATTTTATGTTTATTTTGCACCTCGTAGAGGGCCGGGTAAATGCCAAACACAGCAGGTAGGACGCCATTTTCCGGGCGAAAACGCCAACCCGTGCTTTGCCGCCATGGACCTACCACCCAGCCCCCCAGCCAAGCCGTTCTCCACCCCACACCCGAGGCTCTGTATCTCCGCATATGTGGTACATGAAGCAACCTACCACGTCATGTTGGATCTTTCCCGACTTGGCATGCACTGCCCGGCCCTGCGGCAAGAATTGGAGGAGTAACCCCGCCGGCTGCGAGAAAACCGTCCAGTCAGTCTTGCCCCCCGCTCCCCCCGTCCACATTCTCGTCTACAGATCCCCGCGCTACGACAAGCTCCTGACCGCCGTCAAACAGCCAAACCACGCAGAGCCAAACAGCGCAGAATGCTACAGAACACGCGAGTGGCCTCCCCCACCCACAAAACGCCACTATTACTAAACTGCTTAATTGTACACCATGTACTTGGGCGTCGACGAGAACTTCTGGTACCCCTTGATGACCTTGTTCACCGCGTCCAAGAAGTCCTTCTCCGAGATGGACTTCTTGCGGGCGCGGATGGCGAACATGCCGGCCTCCGTGCACACCGACCGCAGCTCTGCCCCCGTCGTGTTGGGGCACAGGCGCGCCACGAGCTCGTACCGGATGTCTCTGTCCACGTTCATGGACTTGGAGTGGATGCTCAGGATGTGCGCGCGCCCTTCCAAGTCCGGCAGCCCGAACTCAACCTGAACATAATCATAAATGTTTGTTCGGTTTCATTATTTTTTTGTACGAGACTATAAGAAGAAGGTTAGCGAACGAACTAGAGAGGATAATATCTACCACGGAGGCTGTGATAGTGATGACAAAGGGCAGGCAGGAAGGAGCGCCACGATAAAGGGTGTTGGACTATTCGTTCGATTGCGAAATTAACCCTTTCTCCATCTGTTGACCGCGAAAAACCACTTGCTTGATCGTTAGGGGCGGGTTCAAAGACTCCAATGCGCACAAAAAACAACTCAAGACAGCCAGCCCGTCCTCCCCCGCCCATTTCCAAGACCAGAGTCAAGCACGTTGGAGACCAACCAAAGAGCGTTCCCGCTTGGGAAAAAGATGAAATCATTTTTGAGAGGGATATTTCAGAGAGCAGGATTAGACAGATCAACCGCCTTTCTGATGAAGAAAACACAAGGCACTCCTCTGCGCACCCCCCGTTGGAGGAGCCCGGTGACCAGAAAAACGTGTTCGCGATTTTTCATCTCTCTACTTCAAGAACCGACGACTCGTCTTATCATTGGTCAGCCGGCTAGCGCGGTCGATGCTAAACACAGAAACACAAAACAAACACAAAATCTAGTCTAGCACTCGATAGGCGCTCTATTGCGATTTAGATACATGCACTTCAATTCCACTCTATTTTCAGTATAATAACCCAAACCGACAACATAACACAAAAGGCAATCGCTTATCGAGTAAAAACCTAAGAAAATTACACTCTCCCCACGCATCTCACCTTTCGGTCCAGCCGACCCGGGCGCAGGAGCGCGGGGTCCAACGTGTCCGGCCGGTTGGTGGCCATGAGCACCTTGATGTTCCCTCTCGGGTCGAAGCCGTCCAGCTCCGTCACGATCTGGAGCATGGTTCGCTGCACCTCGTTGTCCCCCCCGCTGTCGTCTCCCCCCGTCCGACTCCCGCCTGCGATCCATCCATCCATCCACCAAATCCATCCGTCCGTTTTTTGTTATTTTGGTGCAAGAATAGGCAGAGGTCGTCAAGCGAGAGCGAGCACGGCGAAAGAACATATCCTTCCGGTAGGTTTACTACTAGAAACGTGTCAGCTCACCAGTAGTTGTGTTTGCTGACTGCACAGCATTGAAGTGTGTCCTGCTTCGACGTGAAACAGAGGCGGAGGGAGCGACCGAGGAGGCGTCTAGCACCTGCTACGCGAATGCCGTCGTTGCCGTCTTCAAAGTCGTTCCTCATGCGAAAAAACAATCTGCTATCGCACCCTAAAAAGAAGCACAAACAACAACGTTACACCCACCAATGGCATCGATCTCGTCGAAGAACACGATGCAGGCCTTCTTGCTCCTCGCCATCGTGAACAGCTCGCGCACCATGCGCGCCCCCTCGCCGACATACTTCTGCACGAGCTCGCTCCCGATCACCCGGATGAAGCAGGCGTCGGTCCGGTTGGCCACCGC
>FN648657.1:66116-83004 GCA_000310025.1 Ectocarpus siliculosus | reverse complement strand
TCGTCGCGATTCAAGTCCCCCGTCCTTCAAGCGGCTTGCTACATAACACCGCTCCACCCAAGATTAGATTAGATTGGTCCAGCGGGGTATTTAGCACCAGCTTGGTCCGCATTGACCCGACTTGTTCCTCCCTAGCTTTGTAGCTTCACACGAAGGCCCATGGTCTGGTAGTGAGAACCCCGCTCTCATGCTGCTTAGCCCCCCCCCCCCCCCCTGACGAACCAATTCCTTGGTGCGGACTTGGCTTCCAGGGTGAACAAGATGTTTGGCATCGGTGACCTGGTCTTCTCCGTAGGGGACGACTGCATCGCCGACTTCGTTTCGAGCATACAATTTCTTCCCGTGGTTCAGATGGTGAGTGAGTGAGAAGGAGGGAGGGAGGGCCGTGACGCCAAAAGGTGTTGGGTGTGCCGGTGATTAACGACCCTCTCCCGGCCCGAATGTGCCCTTGTTTTGTGTATCTCTCTTCAAGGGCCAGAGGCTAGAGGTTGACTGACTGTGCTTGCGTTTGTTTTGGGGTACTCAGAGGCCGATGGCAATCTACGGGATCGATGGAAACGTTATGCGCCATGGACACTAGAGCTATGCCGGTGCCCCCCCCGTCCGGCTCCGCGCACATGTCGTCAATCGTTATGGAAGAGGGTGTACACGTACATTCACCCTTTCTGCTCTTTCGGCCACTGACAAAACTGCCCGCTAAGCCCGCACTGTCATGTAAAACAAAAATGTTTCAAGGATTTACGACGACTCGTTGAACATGGTGAACTGTTGAACGCGGTGAAGTCATTGGTGCCCTTCGTTGTCAAACACTTGGGCGTAGTGTGTCTTTTGTCCCCTACCTCCCCTCTCTAGGTTTGTAGGGAATTTTGAAAGAAGGAATAGGGTTCAAGGATTACCTGCATGGACCAATGGATGCAGGGACAAAGCTTAAGGTCGAATTCAGGACCGAGGACATAGGCCTTTGAGGACGTCGACGAAGACATAGGACGGTAGACGACGAAGACGACAAGTTCGAATGTGAATGCGGCTTCGAATGCGAAGACCGTGTTCATGTAGTCGCGGAATGTCCGTGGTACGAAGAGGAGAGGGAAGAGTACATGACTGAGCTGGGAAAAATAGAAGGGAGGTACAGGGAGATGCTTAGGGCATGGAATAGAGAGGAGAGGACGGTAGCGGTACTGGGGAGTAGGAAGTGGTGTGAAAAGGCGGGAAGGGGATATCGTTAGGATAGACAAACTAGGGAAGACATTTTTGAGCCACCTTTGGCAAAGTAGGAAGGAACGATTGGCCATCGGTGATCGGTCCTGTGGGAACAATGCTCCGTCCTCTCGAGGACGCGTGGTCAATGGTCTAACCGCTAAGGCATGCAAAACATAAGAGTACGCCCCCCTCCCCTCTCCACCCCCCCCCCCAGGTGGTGTTTGCCATCGGGGTTTTGTTTTCGTCGCTTGGCAACGACGTCGTAAAACAAGCCTCCCCCTCGGTGTTAGCCATCGGGGTTGGGTTTTGTCGCTGGCAATGACGTTGAAAAACAAGCCGATAGCTTCGTGAGCTCGACAACCAGGTTACCGCTTTTTTTGTTTGCCTTTGTTTTTTTTTGCGGCAACCATAGTGGTGGTCGAGTATAGTATATTGTGCGGGGTCGAGGTTTCTCGCTCCACGCGAAGGGGGTTATCGCACCACGTTGTGTTAAATTGGTCAAGCACCGTGGAGGCAGTTACACAGTGCTCAGAGCTGTCTCTGGAAGTGAAAGCACCAGAAAATAAATTATGTCATTCGCAGCTGTCATCCGCACGCAAGAAAGCAAGCACAAGATGCCGAACACCCTTAGCAGGATGCAGCGCACCCTTCATGCGACTCGCCGTATACCTCACGGTGCTTCGCGCTTGGTGGCGTGAGAGCCTGGTCCGGTGAGGACCCGGCGTGTTCCGTCCCGGCTTTGTAGGGATGCGAGGTCAATGGTCTAACGACTACGGCATGCACGACTGGCTATGAGTTTGAGGACCCCCCCCCCCCCTCCTTCTCCCCTTTGTTGCAACGCTCTTTTTATCATAGTATATTGCGATGTGCCCCGATGGTGCGGAAGGCACGACCTACGCCATTTTGACGACCATGTCGAATGTGTCGTTGGCTGCGGCTTTCACCCTCGGGACCTTGTTCACCGGCATCTGGGACGTGAGCAACGAGGCTTTCGGGTGAGTCAAGGCCGAACGCTGGTCGTGTCGCCGTGGTTAGGGTTTGTCATTGTTTGCCTGACATCATCGGTGTTCTTAATGCGTGTTAGCTTTGTTTTTCCATCCGTATTGGACCCGATTCCTATGCCTAGTAGTTAACCCGAAAAATACCGAAAGAAAATGAAATGGCACAAAATCCTGTTCGTATGCATATATCTTGGCAGTTGTGTTGCGTGTCGCCCTCCCAAACAAGAGCACACAGTGCACAATGGCGTGAAGTAAATAAAGATCATGTAGAAGTACCGTACACTCAGGCCCACCACTGCGCCGCCCCTTTCCATGTGACAGATCTAATGTCCTCTCTCTCTGTCACGTTGTTCATGTGGGATCCACGTGATTCCCGCGCGTCGCTTGCCTATGTTTCATGGTCCACTTTATTGCTTTTTGGGGCTTTCCCGGCAGCCGCGGCGACTTCAGCGGTATGTGGAAGCTGACTCTCTTCACGAGCTTGATTCAGCCGCTGCCGCTGTTATTGATCAGGTGCGGCTTGAGATAACCTACAGACAAAGTGTCTTGAGCTGGGTGCCCACCGAAACTGTAGTGTCCAAGGTGCCGCTGCGGTCAAACTATTCACAATCCTTATGTAGCTCGAGTATTTCGTAGAACTTGGAAGGCTTGTGTCTCCAATGTTGGACACGGACTTGCGAACGACCCCCAACACTCGCGGGCCACTCACTCCCGTCAGGATCAAGCCCGATCGGCTTGCGTTGGAAGTGCAAGTGGTCTGCCATTTCCACAAGTCTGCAATCCCGAGTAGCCTGTGGCCCGAAATACAATAAAGTTTACTTGTAATGAAAATTGCGAAACGAGAACACGCTTCGAGAAAGAGGCGACCAATCAGATTTCCGGCTTTTGGCAAACGGGGCAGCAGATGCTTCCGTCACGGGCTAACAACAACAGTGTTGTTTTCTCCTGCTTTGTCGTTTTCATGTTCGAACCAGACGACTCCCGGCAAGCCAGTCGGAGCAGCAGGCCCTTCAGAAGACCGGCCTAAGGAACCGATATGGAGGTTATGTGCTACTCACTGTGCTGTTCGGGAGCCTGTTTGGGACGGTGGTGGTCTCGATCAAGAGTCTCAGCGCTTGAGCGACAGAACTGGACACGCAGACACAGTAGGGCGTGTCTGTCTTCCCTTATTTACCCGGGAAGGATATGGGTTTCCCAGGCAGTGGAACTGATGTTGCGGTGCCCCCTTTTTGACGGACGGGGGCACCTTTTGTGTAACCTGGTATAGATTTTATTTTTGTCAAATTTAGTACGTACACTCTTCTCTCTCTGTTCACGTTAATGAGTCGTATTTATGAGCGCATGCCGGAGCCTTGTTTCGAAGAGCTGGTGCTCGGTGTGCCGGACCTACCTGTTTATGACTTGGAAGGCGTGTGTGTGGGCCTGTTGGCGTTGCCAACGAGTACGTTTTAGGACGCTGCTGTGTTTTCATCTGGTTCACTCGAGGCATGCGCAGGAGCTTGGTGAAGGCAAAGGCATACCCTTAACGCCCCCGGCTTTGTCCTACTCCCTCAGAAATGATCAACGAAGCGTGTTGTATCCAGTTGGTCTCGGAGGCTTTTACTTTTGGGCCAGGAAGCAAGTCGGCCGGAAAAAGTCAATGTGTTCTCACGTGTGTTGTCACCATGGTGCTTGTGGTGCCTTTGCTTGCTTTGCTATGTTTGGTATGAAATGGGGACTGAAGAGATTGATGTTACCCTGTAAAGGGTTTCGCTCAGGAGTGTACGCTATGCCTGCGGTGTTTGCTTGGATGTATGACTTAAACGTCTCGTGACGTCGTTGTATGTGGGCGGGGGTACGATTTTTGCACAGCCATACCCCTCCCTCCCCTCACTGCCTTTGCAGCCATTCCTGGCAAGGCCGTCCGACCCTGGTTTTGGAGACAAAGCCAAGACTTAGCGTTTTGGTCATGAGTACAGGCACAAACGTTGGTCATGGGCTTTATTCGGCTTCAAAAATCTCTCTTTTCTCCCTGCCTCTCTTTCTCGTTATCTCTGTTTTCGTGTGGCCATTCCACCTACTACGTATGCTGGCTTACTCGCTTCGATTTGTGTGGGCCCACCAGCCTGGTCACACAGCAAGCCGGACACACGCAGGACTCTTTATCTTGAGGCGTATGCCTTCTTTTTTTTTTTCACTTTGGAGCACAAAGGAAGGGACACATGCAAGTGTTGACGGGCTGCGCTACAGCTATCGTCGGTACCAGTGTTTCTTAGCTGTCCGTTGTTGGCGCCGTGCCGCCCAAGTAACCTTGGCCGCTTGTGTTCGCATTGCAATCGCCAGCCAGCTCGTGGTTTTTTTTCGGACCTTTCCTGAGAAACTTGTACGTTCTCCTCCTCATGAATGTCTAGAGGGTGTATGCGAGGGGTTGTTCTTCGTGACCCCGACTTTCAACAACGATGCAGTTACCATTCTCCCGCTACGCGGGTCAGTTTGTTCCATCCACAACAAACTTAGCTTTATTCTTCCATTTCACACACTTGTGAGACTGCGTGGCTGCCTACGTCGCCCGATCAGTACGATGTCTCCCTCTAGGGTGTACCGTGTGCTTTGTCGTCTGTCGCGCTTTCGGGTGAGGTGGTACAGCATCTACAAGATGTAGAGTAGCGAAGCACGAGCGAAAATGTTGTGGACCAAGGTTGGATAGTTTAAGCGTTTTGGGTCTCGTTCGCCATAATTTCATCTTTCGCAAGACACAGAGAACCACGTGCACGTGGATCTCGCATTCTTGTCCACGGAGTGATCATCGGGAGGTGCTCATTACTCTACCCCATGACCCCAGACTCCGGGTGAACAGCACAAGCTTGGGACCGTCCTTGCCGGGTGACAGCTAGTGCCGGTTTCTTCCATCTACATCGTCCGACGATCTCCGCTAATCCTTTCGTGTCGTGCATGTGCGGTCTTTCTGGGATTATCTTCATGACCACGGTACAAATGCTTCATCGGCTTACTGTAGGAGGGACAGGGAGAAAAGGCTTCAACAAAAAGATCACGAAGGTTCAATCATAGATAGACCACCACAACACAAGCAGCCTAAACGCTTCCTTTGGTTGCCGACGAGCGCAGTACAGTGCACCGGAAACCACGGAACGCCGCCTACCGCGCTCCGCCCCTATAGCCTACACCGGCAGCGCAGGGACGGCCGGGGGGCGTCGGCTGATACCGAGCACCCTACCCTGATCCCGATCCCGTTTGCAATAGGTCGCGTACGACGCCGAAGATGCCGTTGTGACGGAATCGCACCTCCACGACCCCCGCCGGCTCTCCCCGCCCCACCGTCCCCCGCGGGCCAAAAAGGCAGACGTGACGTTGTCTGGCGGCACCGTGGGGGGCATCGGTAGCGCCGCCGTTGGTCTTGTCGCAGAAGAGGGTAGCATGGCCGGAGAGTTATTGGTGAGGCCGGAGATATCTGGGCATGACCCGCTCCTCGTGTTTCGGCCACTCTTTTCTCCCTTAGGGGTAAACAGACTGCTTGAAGTCGAGACACTTGCGTGGGAAGGCCGGCTTTGTCTGCTGTTGTGGTCACCACCTCTCCTTCTTCCATTTTCCGCGGCTACGTTAGCGTTGGCGCTGCTCTGCACAAGTCGGTCTAGCGCCTCTGCTTGTCGGCTCACGACCCCCTTCATCTCCAGCAGAATCCCTCGCTTTCGTTCCAAAAGCTGCCGCTCTCTACTGCCAGAGTTGCAACCGCCTTCCCCGGCCTTGCTGATCACCGGCGGAACACTCGACCCCGCTACAGGTCCCGCTCTCCTCGACCCAGCGCCGTTGGAGGCGAACATCCTCTTGTCCCCACCGCTGCTACTGATGCTGCTGCTGCGGCGGCGTCGCTGTTCATGTGCGTTGGGCCTGGCCGCCATTTGTTTTTCTTCGCGGACTACGTCGGTCATGAGGCGTGTGTGCGCCTTTGCCGCCTTTTGTCCGTCGATGTGTGAGTACACGTATTTCATGAAGCGCATCTGTGTAGCACGGGAAGGAGTGCGGCAGCAACGTGAACCAACGAGGATAAAAAGACGGTGCTTGTTGTCCGCAACCAGTCAGATGCCGCCGAAGTAGCAATGTCTTTTGACATGGATGGAGAAGAATTATCCACCACCTAGTCAGATCCATGCTTGCTTGATCTAGGAAGTGGGGAACTTTCTTCCTACTCACAGAGTCCCACACAGACAAAGCAAAGTATATCCCGACAAACAGAAGAAAGAAAACGGCATGCACTCCGTACAGCCAGCTTTGTTCCACTGAGAAAAATACCTGATCGAGAGAGATAAATTTTGAGTCGTCTTTCGGCTCTGCCGTCTCCACGTAAGCATTCGACTTGGTCGAAAAGATTCTTCTGACTCCCACGGAACCCTCCACCCCACCAGTGTTGACAGCACCACCGGCGTCGCCGCCGCCTTGGGAAGAAGCATTATCGCCTCTGGAAGCGGCTGCGCAAGGATCATCACGGCCCTGGCTGTTACGCCCCTGCAATGGTTGCTGCTCCTTCAGAAGGGCGGCTTCCACGGCATTCGCGTCTTGCACGAGCCCGGAGATGTGTGCCTGATCTTGCCGTCTCTCTGCGGTGAACCTGGTGCCAGACGAATTCAAAGTTGGGATGTGCATATGCGTTCCACATATTGTAAGGACTAAACAAGATTTCGCTGCGTAATTGCTCGTGCAATCTAGACACGTACTGCACGAATGGAATGCATATTTCCCCCCCGGAACCGGTGGAGGTTGGCCACGGTTTCGGACATTCGAAGTCGTTTCCACTCAAAGAGGTACGCCCCACGTCATCAAGCCTTGCCGTCTCGCTTAAGTTCTTCTACCAAAACAAATTGTACAAGAACGCCCCCAAGTGTTGTGAGTTGACCTCGGAGATATACTGATGGTGAGTAAGCCTTTCTTACAGTCAGACCCTCCCATCAATACTTTTGGCTCAATATAGGGTATCCACTATGGATTGACGCGGAATTTTGACCTTTGAGGATTGACGCCAACATAAAGTGACGGTTGAGGGTTTTGACGGGAAAAAATTCGCACCGCGTGTGCCCGTTGACACGTGAGAGGTGAAAAAAAAAAATGGTGGAGGTAGAGTTCAAGGTTGGTTCGGGCTGCCACCCAGGGTCGACATTCCGAAGCGAAGACTCACACCCCCAGGCTCCCAGGAGACTAGGTGTACCCCTTCGCCTCATCCCGCCGACCTTCCCTCCTTTGCCGCGGCGACTTTTCCCAGGCGTCAAACTGCGACTGCCCAGGCGTCAAACTGCCGTTCGTTGCTGATGAGTAAGGCAGCTGCTCGCTGCACTGCTGTGTATATACCGATGTCACTGCGGCAGCAGAGCACCGAACCCCGTGAGGGGGCGGGCGAAATGCACCTACTGACTGGCAAAGTCCGTGTACCCTCCCTTACTCCTCTCCATGTGCTGCCTTCGAGGGCGAGACTCCCCCAATCACTCCCCTGCCTATGCCCCTTTTTGCTGCTGAAAGCCCGTGCGCAATCGCGACGGCGCATCTACCGAACGCGCGCGCCGAACACGCGCGTCTGGCCACTTGGCCGCCGTGAGAACTGCCGAGACGCGTGGGTGCAGGACCGCTAGGAGCAATCAGTATAGGCATGGCCCATGTGTTCGCTGCTGACCGCGCACAGCAGACCGCAGCAGAGCAAGCGTGTGTGAGCCACAGTCTGGCGATGTTTGAAGCGTCAATCTTTTCGCGTCGTTTTAAGTTTGGGTGAAAATTAATTTTGACGCTTCCTCACAAAAATTTCGCCGTCAGAGTTTGCCCCCAAAAAAGCGGCGCAACCTCTTCACGTCAAAACTTCCTGAAATGTCAATCTTTCACGTCATTTCAACAACACGTGGATTCCCTCTAATTACGCGGCCGTCGGCATGCGTCACAAGAGGACGGTTCTTTGCAAAAGCTTTTGGGCCTTGATACGCTGGTTGATAAGCGAGGAAAACATCAGGTTGCTGCGAGCCCTGTTACTTGGGGAGGCTCAAAGCGGGGAAGATGTGTCGGGTGACTTTACAGTCGGCTGGGAACAGTCGCGTTGTTTCTAGTCCATGCCAAAGCTAATTCGGTGGAAGGGTGCTACTTATGTATGGGTTCGACGTATGTAGAGGTTTGGGTGCGTGTGTGCCTTCTGTAGATCATACCTAGGTAGGTAGCTATCTCGAGCACTTCACCTTTTCTGAAGGTAGGCCAGGTTGTCCTTGCTGGTGGCATGCCTCAGCTTTCGTTGTCGCGCAGCCTCCTGCTTCTCGGCCTCACGGACCACCTCGAGGATATGCTCCGCGTGCTTGAGCTTCAACGCTGCGATTTGAGGCGCCATGCTGTCCGGTACGTGCAGCAGATGGTGACTCGGAAGGAAGAAATGACCTCACGCTTGACACCCTATGAGGATGCTTGCGTTGTTCGGAGACACTCACACACAACCTCTTGGGGCCTGGGAGCATTTTCCAGGCGCCCATCGACACTCCTACACATTTGCGGCGAGATTGTTTACCCGCCACAAGCTCCCCGAACAGCAACAAACTGGAGGTTCTCTTTGGTTCGGGGGTTTCAAGCTCTCTCTGCTCCTGGATACAGTTGTATGTACACGCGTCACACTACACACATCGGCTTCTGTGTGACAACGCCATTTTTGCTGGAACAACTACACAGAGTCTCTACACCGTAATGTGAGCTGTATGTTCGCAATGTTTCCCAATGTCTCCGGCTTTTTGATAACATGGGTCGTATCCTGGTCGCCCAAACCAGGTCGGTGTGTCACACGGAAGGATGTGTGGTTGGATGCGTTGGATGCGTACAGATTCCCGATGCACGCTGTGTTTCCCACGCAATCTGACTCCACAGCAATATTGAGGCTTCGTATGATTTCCACTTCTTGACGAGGTATTATCACGTCGAGTACGCGTCTTTCGGAACACCAAGAGTTTCCCCAGCATGTATGTACAGCTGTCGCACGTGTATGTAGGCTTTGGGCGTATATACTGTGGGAAGAACCGCTGTGAGTGCTGGATTCAGCATAGAATCTCTCCATCGTGCAATGCAAAGGCACTTCGCTTCCTTGGACCTTACACGAAGAAACAGCTTCCGGTGTGACCTTCAATACCTAGCAAGACCTGGACGATCCTACCCTGCACACATCCTCGTGTACCCAAGACCTCTGATCGCGGAAACAACACCGCGCTTGTTTTCGACGTACTGCTGTACAGTAGGGGCGCTGATGATGATGCGGGGTCACGACAACCTATCGGTCAACGACCAAATGGAAGACCTACGTGAGCGCATGCGCCTTCTACAAGGAGACCGCAAGGTAGGATTGTAAGGGGGGCCAATCGGCCTAGCCTGTACTTATGGTATACATATGATCAACAGCAGGTTCCCCCCGACGTCGTCCTCTCCTCACGTGGTCACATGCATTTTTTCTATTTGGCCTTTTTCCAGTCTTATGTCCGACGCCCAGTAAATATCAGCCAGCATTCCCTTGCGTGATGTGTGGTGTCGACCTCACCTAGAGTAACTTCAACACTTCGTAGTCTTCCTCTCGTAGCTCGGCGCTGTATCCCTCTCTCAGCAGGAGTTTGTCTCAGAAGCTGTTTAACTACCGTCGTCGATGTCCGCTCTGCTTGTTGCAAGCTAGGCAAATATCGACATTTTGGAGGCGAACAAAGGCTCCAACAAGGAGGAGATCCGGCGCCTAAGGGCTGAAAACAAGGATGTTCGGCTGAAGTTGTCCCAGTTGGTCAGGGGAGGGGCTAACGGAGATGAGGTACGCTAATTTTGCTAAATCAACGACACGGTGAAAGGGGGTTATCTCTCTCGCTCTAGATAATCTACCCTCCGGAAATTCTCCCCATCTTTTCACGGCGTCGACGTTGGTTTCTTGTGCTGCGTTGCTCATGTCGAAGGAGAACGCACGTAAAGACATCTCTGCACCTTAGCGACGCGGACTACAGGCAAGAAACGTTCGTTTCGATGCCTCAGTCAGGTGTTCATGCCTTGAAAAGTGGCGTTAGGCACTCTATCCGAGCTGCCTGTTCCCGCCCTTCGATGCCCCCGCAGAACCCTTTGGTTCACTCAGATCTTTTGCCAACTTTAGCAACCAATAACTTTCCTCGAGGGGGGGGGTTACGTGAGATATAGCTCGAGAAGAAACTATTCAAAAGTCCAGAACATGCTGAACCATTGCACGGCTGCGGCCTGTGCGCAGGTGGCAGAACTGGACCGTCTCCAAAGAGAAGTCCACCGTCTTCGAAAAGTCTACAACGACTCCAAGAGCCGGTGAGACGTAGTATATCAACAGTAGGTAATCCTTTCGCGGACCCAGCTTACAGGGATCGGATGCCACCCCATTCTAAAACGTCTCTACAGTAGCACCTGGTGCAGTGAGACGAAGGCATGATATTTCAGATTCAGGATACAAAGATAGACCCGAGGAAACCTGGTCCCCCAATTTCGCGCCAATGGCCAAGCGTCTGGATAATAGGCACCGGCTATTGCAGCAACAACGTTGATTGGTACTCCCCCTGAAGGCTCGGCATTGGTGTGGTTCTCGTGCTGCCACGAAACGCCAGGTCATCGGCGGTTAGAAAAGGGTTGCAGCAGCTTAAGGACGAGGTGAAAGATCTTGAGCTGGAATCACAACAGGTGAGCCAAACAAGTTCCCTGTTGGACAGACTACTATTACCTTAGCTTTCGAGTGACGCACAGTTCTTCCATATTCCAACAATATTGTTGCCGTGGACAATTTCCTGCAAAATCTTGCGTCGACCTTGGAACGTGTGTGTGAGACGAGTTCACATTCCACCCAAGTCAACTTCGCTTGGTGTCCATTTTTCTGTGTCTGGTGGTTAACCAGGAAGACTCGCTGTCGAACATTATCACCCTTCACGCCGCTTGGAGAGCTATTTTTGCTCTTAAGGATCCTTTCAACCCGCTCGATTCTTCGTTTCAATATCGTTTTTTCCAAAAACAAGCATGAAAGATCAACAGGGTCCTTCGGCAATATTCTTCACGCTGACCAGCTTCCTGTATAGCCGGGGGTCTCTCCCCGCTCGGTTTCGGCACCAGAACTACTCCCCATGTCTGGTCGTCGAGCCAGCACGAGAAACACGGGTCCGTATTAAACATGTCGCTTGCTTTGAGGAATACGCAACGTCCTGTTCCCGTTGTTCTGCCTTCTGGTTGTTCTGCAGCCGAACCGAGAAGATTCCCCGTTGACGCGGAAGATCCGGATGCTCGAGAACCGGCTCGACAAGGCCATGATCAAGTACAACGAGGCGCAGAGCATCCGCAAGACGTACGAACAGATAGTTAAAAGACTCAAGGTAGGTCCGACGCATCTGTTGAGATTTTGGGATATATATTCTGATCATGGTACAACGTGAACAAGGAAAGTTGACTATTGAAGCAGTTCATCAGGTTTCGTTTGGACTGGTGCGGACGACTCCAACAGGATGTACCGTATCCATTAGGCGAACGAGTAGCACAACCAGAGGCGAAGGTTTTACATATGTTGCGTCCCCAAAACTGAAACTAAAAAATACCCAAAACAAAACACAAACAATACACCAAAATCATAAATCACAACGAACTTCTGTGCGAATCACAGCAGCATACTTATCAACGACGACTATTTTCAGTATATTGCTCTTTTTACCTTGAATGTGTGCATCTAGGTGTTGTGTTTATTCGTTCAGGTCCAGTCACAAGGTAGAGCCGTCCCTACGAACTATTCTCACCTCGTTACCCTACCACCACACCGGCACCCTGGGTGCGTGACTACAGCACGCGGAGCCTCCAACAAGAAACAACAATCCCTCCTTTCGGCTGAAACCCGTGTCTTTTGGTTCCTCTTGAGAGCACTGATCGATAGCGGTTAAAGTGTTCTAGTCCTGTACAGCAGGACCACAGTGACTTCGATAATCCAGATGCTGCCTAGAAACACTCGCAATGTTCCCCCCAACGCGGCCGTGTCGATACGCTCTTGTACAGGAGGAGCGAGTAGGCTTCGACAACCAACTTGGCGCCGTGGAACGTACCCTCCAAGCCAAAATCAAAGACTACGAGGAGCTGCTGCTGCTGTCAGGCGACGCCAATCACGCTCGAGAGGTACGCGGCTATACCGTTCACCGACGGTATTTTTGGGATACGAACACAGCAGCAGTGACTAAATCGAAAATGAGGATTCCGAAGTCCCTTCGGCGAGCTGATGCGAAAAATGGTCAGATATATTCAACACTATTTCGTTGTTGCACCTACCACTAGCAGAACACGTCGCCGTGCCGACACTGGAGCACATCGATGTAAAGAAGCCGCCACGGGGGAAATGTTCCGTTATCATAGTGCGATTCGTCATCCAGGGGTGAAAATATTCGCAGATCGTTGACACGACTCAGCCATGCCCGATGTCCTTACTGCTAACGATTCGTCAACGCCGATTGGTGTCTTTGATGTTTTGGCTCGGGGTTTTTGGCAAAGGTGGCTCAATCAGAATTAGACCGCCTTCGGACGGATTACGAGGAGGAGAGAAGAAGGAGAGAGAGCGAGCTTCGAGAGAGACACCAGGTGGTGCAGCTCAGAAAACAGATCAAGCTACAGGCCGACAGGTGAACATCCTCCCGATTTACCCCGACTGTCGTGTTGCCAAAGTTTCAGTATGGAAGCATGGGTGACCCATGAGTTGCATGAAGCTCTAACCAGTAGGTGCCGGCGTGAGACTTTCAAGGGCAGTCGGTGGTGGTGGAAGCATGAGTGCACACGAGTTCAAACACTGGAATCACAGGCAATGCACTCTGGAACAAGGACCTAAATCGAGGGGGGTCTTCAAGGATTTGGTGTCGTATAAGTAAAGCCTATAGATAAGATGTAATGTAGGATATGTTGTGGTCATTTTAAAAACCGATAGACCTTTGGGTCAGGTTAAGGTGCGGGCGTCGCGTAGGGCTCATCATGTTGAAGCGAAGGCTCAAGCTCGTTCGTTCCACTGGCAACACGCGTCACGTATTGCTGGAGGTCAGGCGGGCGCAGATGAGGGCGGGGCTAACGGCGGCGAACAACGACAGCGAAACGGGGGAGGCCGGAGAGCAGGGTCTCAAGAAGGTGAGTTACCGCCACTCCCTCAGCGCAAGAAAGGGGCGCAATTACTTGGCGGGTAGGAGCTGGGGGGGGGCAGGGGCGAAGTGGTTGTCTCAGCCGTAACCATAAAGACGTACGGCCAGCAAACGGCAAACAATCACGCGCGGGGGTGGAGATATTCAGGGCCACATTGCTTCTGTGGCTTGGACTAGTGTGGGTGATACTGGCTATGGTGCACACTGGGCTGGCATCGTACAAAAGCATCACGGGTACGATTTGATGCTAGATTGGGGCGCTCCCAAAGCGACCGTCTGCTGTCTACGGATATTCCTCGAGACCGGTGTGATCACACCAAACAAGAAACTGGTATTGTATTCATGCTACACAGGAACGTCTTTAATATAGGTTGTCTCGAGGAACAGAACCAGGGGTGCTGTGCGCCGACCGTGGAACACCTTGAGAACGCCACCGTTTCGGTCAGCTTTTTGCTGTCGAACATTATCTTGTGCATGACCCAGGAAACAAAGAAAATTGTTAGTTGTTCCTTCTAGCACACTCGAAGAACACTTCAAAACATTGCAGCAAAGCAAGAAGCGACTGCCGCCCGAAACGGGCCAACCACGTACTTCTTTCTAATCATGTTTGAGCTGCAGCCGGATCGCAAACACCCTACATATTATCTCGTCCTCGGGGAGGTTCCTACAACGTATTGCTTTCCAGCGTGCCCTATTGAAACAACCATTGCGTTACAAAGGGGTTCAACAAACGATGGTTGTTTTATTATGTCACTTCAACAAACGTGGGCCTTTTTTAGGCGGCTGCCGCGAACGCGAACACGACCGCGAAGATGGTAATGGACCGCGTGAGCCACAAGAGCAAGATTGACGTCTTCGAGAACGCTTTCAGGAAGATCAAAGAGGTGCGTGGAACGTGTGCTATGTGACAAAACAGCCCGGAAGCAGACACCAATGACGCCAAAACGCGAAACCTTAAGACCAGCAGGCGATGGTGGGCCGTTCTTGACTGGTCGCGCAGGATGATGGGGGTATGCTGGACCGTACATTTCAGCCCTGTTTCACGTACACCACCTACTGTAGACACTACGTGGTAGATAGGGTTAAAGGTTAAAGGTTCGTTGGTGATTGCTTGGAGACGACGGCAAGTGACGTAATACGTACTAAGTAGGACGCGGTAGGGGCTTGGATTTCCACAAAGAGGAAGGAGACGGTTTCATCGGACTTATTATTCCCCCGTTTCCCTGGTAGCAACCACCACAGTCATAAAGTTGAGGGCGACGACAAGGTTACGGTTGTCACGGCCACGAGAGCAGGCAACATGAGCAGACACGCAATACACCTCGGCACCGTCCCGTTGCTCCGGTGCCGTTTTCGTGTCCGCAGGCGACGGGCGTGTCCGATGTGAACGAGGTGATCCAGAAGATGATCAGTCAGGAGAGCACGGCAGAAAGCCTCATGATACTAACGAAAGAGAACCAGGTAGGCCGACGGCAAGCTTCTCCTTGTTCTATAATAGCTAGGTGCCTGTCTGCCGGTGGTTTCGGTGAACCCGGTTCTGTCTCATCTGCAAAGTGGCACCGCAGAATCAAGATACGGTACACCGTTTCCATGTTTCGTCAAGAGAATGGCTCCGCAAACGCCGTTCAGTGACAGAAAAAAACGGAGTCGGCTACCGACGCCTCCGTGACGAATCTCTTGACTGGCACTTGATCGGTCCATGATCTGTTGAATGTCCGTGTAAGCCATCGACTCGTGCACGCGCTTGCAGCATGCTTACGGTCGAGGTCACAGCCACCAGGATATTATTACCCTCGGCTGAATGGGGTGTCACCAGGCTAGGCAAGGGTTGAGAATTATTTTACGAATGGTGCCGAAATACCGAAATGTCCTCAGACGTTTTGACTGGCTGTGACGTTTTTCTGACCCAGGCAAGGATCGAGGGGTTAAACAAGCGCAAGTCGTCTCTCAAGGCGGCGGTGGAAGAGGTGAAATACTCCGGTCCTGGAGAGGGGCACCGTCGAAAGGTAACCAAAACGAGGGCATACCTATGGTTAGGGCAATAACACGAGCGATCATTGTTAAAGGCTACCATGTCAACATCTCTCGTGCTCTCTTGCTTGGCATTGGTTGGTGGCGAGGATGTCGCATTGCGGTGCAAAATCGACAGCAAAGAGGCACCACAGTACGCCCCAAAGCCTAGAAAGCTCCCGCGGCAAGGCAATGCATGGCTGCCAACTTCGAAGCCCTGGTGGAAGGTATCATGTACTCGATGCCCGCCTGATGAAGATGAGAACTTTATCGCCAGAGGCCCCTCTGCAGCATTGTGTCGCTAAAGGCCTCTCTGCAGCACGACCGAGACCTGAGTTTACCTCACGTACCGCGGTCGTCACCCGTGTTCCTGGTGGCCGTTTTCTTGCTCTGCAGATGGTCGATGACCACGAGGAGCTACTGTCGAACAGCGTGGCCAGGCTCGAGAGAGTGCGGCACAAGCACGAGCGCCTGTCGAAGATTCTCATCAGCGTCAAGGCGGGGGTAGAGCACCTGCAGGACAAGCTCAAGAGCACTGCTACCGAGGTGTGCCTTCGCCCTCGTCCGTCCCCTACGCGCGGGACGTTGAAACGCGGTTCGACGCGGCGCGTGATTGCACACACGCGCATGTCTTCTCCCCGAGCAAAACATCAGCACCCCGTGCACCATGCAGAGTTTCGGTAGTATTCTCAAAACGTTAGTCAGGCCGCGGGACGTTTACTCTGGAGTCTTAAGTGACACAATTGGTCTTGGCCCCAAGAATGTGACATCATGTCCGCGGCAGGCCAGCCGGTGGCCAAGTCTAGTACTAAGAACGCTGCACCACCTGGCGACCTACCCACCTGGTAATATTTTTCACCCTTGGCGTGTTTCTTACTTTCTCGGTGGGGTAGCCAATATCGATTGTGCAGGTCGTAGGATAGGATTCTTATCTGAGAGCACCTGTTCTTGAGTAGTCAAGTTCTTATGTTTCTATTTCGGTGGGCCCAAACTCTCAATTCGCAGGTTCGTATGGTGGTACGTCCTGCATCGCCCATGGTCTGACCGCTCTTCTTCCCGTGGACCCGACTTTGTGCCCATTTGCTCCTTTCGGCAACGGCTTGTTGTCGACGAGACTGCACACGAGGAAATACCTCGAGACGAAACCCAGTGTCAACAGTTCTTGGCGTTTATTGCTGAAAAATTGTTTCCCCCCTAATACCCCCTATTTCTGCTGCCCCGTCGTCTCCTTTCTTGTTTGTTTCCGGCGTATCGGTCTGGCGGGCGGGATTTGCGGGGAAACATGTGACTTCTGAAGGTTGGGGTCGAGCCTATGGTTATGACCGACGAAACCGTGGTGGACGTGCTGGAGGTCGCCGAAAAGGTGCTGGTGGAGGTTAGCGAGAGAGTCAAGGTGAGAGACTTCAAGCTGACTGAGGACTTGGATCTTTCGTGATGCTGGTGTGGCGTCATCATCGCCGTTGCCGCTGTTGTTGATGCCCTTGTGGTGGCCGAGTTGACGGTGTACCCATACCTACTGTTTTCATGAAAACAACGTTATGC
>FN648657.1:8508-57968 GCA_000310025.1 Ectocarpus siliculosus | reverse complement strand
CCCCCCCCCCTGTGTATGTGGCATTGGAACTGCCCAGCCCTCTTTGCATGTTTGCATGTTATGCATCCCCCCCTTCTTTGTGGTCCAAGCGTGTCGTGTGTGGCACCGAAAGTGTGGCTGCCAGTGCCTAGATATCGATCGGATGGGACGTATGAGCAAGGTAAACCAATCGGCTTTGCTCACCTCTGGTTGCGTATATCTCGTTCGTGGTTTCCCAACATCGTGCTGCTGGTGCCCGTGGCCGCATCGGCACAGCGAGAGCTCTCAGACAAGGCTTGGATCAAGTCCAGTACCTGGTATTTTGGTGTCGGCCGCTTGCGCCCTTGCAATTGGCCAGCGAAGAAGGCGAGGTACCGGAGGTTCGTAGGCTGGCTAGCCTGTTGTAGTTGTGGCTACGCTCTGAATGTAGACGTTTGCTTGAACAACAGCAATAGCTGTGACCCCGGTATCCCGGTAATCATCATCTCCCGCTATTGCTTTATTTAGGCTTAGAAAGATGTTGCCGAAATAGTTTGATTGTGGAGTGCGTATCTTGCGTGTGGTGGTGCATTTTCTCCGGTCGCTTTTAATCCTTTGGGGTGTGAGCGCCGTTGGTTGTCTTTGACTTGACTTGCTTTCTTTTTCGCTGAAAGAGGGATACGATAGGTATTGGATGATGATCGAGAGGCTTTTGTGCGACTTGTTTACGGCTTTGATTGCAGCAGGTCTCGGGTAGACTAATACGGTATGTCCGATAGGTTTGACTTGACGCGGGAGAGGCTGTGAAGCTTTTTGTTGATTTCGTGACGCGAGTGTTCTCGCGCGGTGTTGGGTGTTGGGTGTCTGTTGGCGTGATGGATGAAAAGTGACCGTAGCATTAGCGTAGCGCTGACCGGCGGTTATAAAGATATCTGAACATGGCAAGTTCCTGGACTTGTTCCCCTCAATTGTTGGTGGCTCTGCCCCCTTCAGCCAGTGGGAACCAACCCATTTCACTACGTTGTTGACGTTTCATTTTAAACGTTGCTGCATGCAGGTGCAGGTGCATTTGTTTCCAGACACGTTCTTTTTCTCCGAAGACAATTTTGTCTTTGGTTTCATCTTGAACACCTGCAACGAAGCGAGAATCAAGCGAGCTTTCCACATCGGAAAACCAACATCCTTATTTATAAGTGTAAACTTCCTGCACCACACGAAAGCCTTTGATCGTTTTGACCGCTTCTACGAATGGAAACATCTGCAAAGATGGCACCGGGAGTTGGAGTTGGGTACGGCTGTACTGGGTGCTTCGCTGGAAGACACTGGGGGCCCTGGGTGCCTTATTCGTGTCCCGTGTGGGTTTCGTACATGCTAAAACCTGAAAATAACAATACTTGGAAGCATCTCTCTTTGCACTCGAGCATCAGCCGCTGCAAAAAGTGGAAGGGCTGTTGGAAGGGATCCTTGATACAGCACCACATCATGTGCGTGCGTGACATCCTGTGTCATTTTCGCTTTCTCAGTACAGCGGATACTCAATATTTCCTCTATGTTCTCAGTACGTGAGCCCTGTCGTACATCTCCGAACGACGGTTATACCTGCACACACATGGCATTAATTTCCATCCCAGGACCGACCCTGGCATATCGAGTTGCTACAACCTGTTTCGTGGGTGCGGAGTGCGGAGCCCCCCTCCCCCCACAAAGCGGAGGGTCTGGGGTCTCCGGGCCTGGTCGTTACGATCTTGAATCTTGACAGTCCCGGATCCTGTGTATCCCGGCAATGTGAGTCTGTGCCCCAGTCCTCGCGCAGATTCCGCCCCCTCGCTCTCTATCTATGCTTCGTCTTCTTACCTGTGCCGCCTTCTGCGGTGAGCCCCGACCGAGCTGTATCGATTGATGTGTTTAAATGTCGGAGGTTATGCGTACAGCAGTACATGACCATCGCGAGACGCGCGTTTTGCTCGTGACGACGGTGCGACGAACAGTTCTTGATTCAGCTGCTGCTCGTACCAACCAAACTTGTTTGTTTAGGGAGTTGCGGATCTGAGCTATATCGTTTAACTCGAGATGCGTTAGGACCTCCCTACCCTCTGCACGCGCTGCTGGCGGTATCTTTCGTTTCATCGTGAGTCGACAGCGCGTAAACCGACTCATCACGATTGTCCTATGTTTTAACTCACATATACAGAGCGATACGCTCTTCCACACCCGCTTGCACAGGTTGTACCCGAGAATATCAATACAGTGCAAGTGGCACTTCGGTAGGAGCATCACTACTAAGACCGGACGATGCTGGGCAGTCGGTATGCTTCAACAATTGTTCAGGGCGTGGGCGGTGTATCGACTACACCTGCGAGTGCGACGCTGGCTACGACGGCGATGATTGCAGTTTTTGTAAGTTGCGCTGTTCATCCACACGACACTAACGTTGAGTCTAGTCTATGTCTTACCCTGCCAGCACAAAACTTTGTCTTTATATTACTGGTGGCCGGGACATTGTTGGTACACTGTAGATTGGGCACCGATTACAATCTGGGGGGGGAGGTTGCGCCCCGCAATGGGCAGGTATTCTCGGAAAGTGTCGGCATTCCAACTGATACGGTGGGCTGGCAGAAGCACACACAATATGTGTTCAAGGTCAATCCCGGTTTCGCAACCCCTGCACCCAACCCTTGGCAGATCGTGATCGGTACACTATACCTACACCTGTGGCAACCAGTGGTCCTGACTCTCGAGCCGAAACTGAAAGGTAGCCTCCCGCTTTCGAATCCTGTGCAGGTTATCTTGATGGCGGTGACACCGTCCTGCCGATTCTTAGCGTTGGCGATGTCAATCTGACGTCTTCGAATTTCCGCGAGACACTGCACAATGCGGGGCGTCTTCTTGTGGTTGCGACATCACCGTCGTGCCATCGCTGCATTCATCTCGAGACGGAGTACCAGTCCGCGAGCGTTGAGTTAAAGGAGAAAGGGGTGCGTTTCGGTCGTGCGTAGTCGACGCATGCATCTGGTACTTTCAGCAGGCCGTCTGTGTGGATCTTTTCTGCCTACCACGCTTTGAATGCGCTCTTACGCTTCTATTGCACCTGTGACCCACGACATGTCATGTGTGTTGTTGTTTTCGTCCTGTTTACATGCTTGCATGAAACGAACAATTTTGCCCAGGTGATTATTGGGCGAATTGATGCTGACGCCGAGCGTGCCCTCCTTGGTCGTATCTTGGGAGGAGTTGAAGCAGCTGCACAGCATCTCCCTGCCATCCTTTTATGGACGGAAACACGCAAGTCCAGGAAGGCTTTGCTGTACGACGGCGCGCACGAGCGGCATTCTATTGTTGAATATGTCCGCAAGCAACTGGAACCGCCCGCAAAAAGGCTTACAACCATCACGGCCGTGGAAAACTTTATAAAAGACCCTCAGTTTGGGGCCTTGGGTACGGCTCCCTCGGAAGCAGTGACGGTAAGCCGCTTTCGTTTGCTGGAAATGAGCCGCAGAAGGGACATACACTGCGCGTAGCGAAGCCAAACACTGAAATCGAGAGTAGACCCGAGCTTTCGGCTTGTCTCCCTAAAGACTTAGTCTGATGCTGAAGCAAGTGTCGGTACTTCAAAATCGTTGGGTGGAGCACATCGAGCGAGCAAGGAGGGGTCATGACGTGATTGCAGTTGCACCTCAAGCATTTCAGCACAGGAAACGATGGCATCTGCATATGGATGTACGGTGTCGGGCCAAGCGATAGGTCGTCAAGAAATAATAGTCTAAGGGGGGTAACCGGCGATTCCTGGAAAGTCTGCTCCAGTTCTTCGCTGAAGTTGGTCGGAAGAAGTTCAGCCCACACTTGTTGTAGATCAGGTTAGGGTTGTGTCAGCCTTCCTTTCCTGTAGGTATTGTTTGGACGATGTCAATGCTGGTTTAGTCTACCCACCTTCATTCCTGTTGCCGAGCCTCATGTTACAGCCCGCCCTAAGCGGCTACAGAACAATGCGGCCGGAATTGCACACCGCCTTGACGGGAGGCACCTCGATCTGACGATCCCTACATCCTTTCAACCTCTGTGCGAAACCTGGGGGGCTCGCCGAATCGGCCCAAGGTTGTGGGGTTCTTCTCGGGTGCCGGTGAAATGGAGGAAGATGAATTGGAGGACTTCATGGAAGCAGCAACCGACTTGAAGCCCAGGTCTGACGTGTACTTTGGTTTCGTGGACGACGAAGAGGTTTGCGGGCACTTCAAGAAGCTTGGATGGATACAGAGGGCATCTGAGGCGGTTCTGACTAGGCGAGATACACGTGTGAGATGTGGATGCACTACTACTGCACGATTCAACAGTGCCTCACGAACAGACATCGCGGGCACTTTTCCGGAGGGTGGCATGCCACGGCACTCACGGCACCCTCAGTGCCCATAACAGGCACGAGCCGAAATTCATCGTTCTGCTGTTTATAGCCTCGAAGAAGATTGTCTGAAATTTTGAAGCACGAGCATTATTGATGTGACGATGTCAACGACAACTACTGTAAAATGTTTCGGTCCTCGCTGAAACCTTTTGACATGAACTTCTTGACCTTTCAGGCCAGGACTGTCGCGGGCCCCAAGCCTGACCTTATGGGCGATCTTGGAGGACAATCTTTCATTTCAAGATTGGGTGGTCAGGGTAAGATCACGGATGAGGTCGGGCTTCGTGTTGTTCGCACAGAGAATGGGGTTGGGCGGCGTCATAGGGGTTCGAGAACACAATACTTCGCCCGCAGAGAAGTATCTACGCCTGGTAGTTTGTCAGGATAACTTCAAGGTGAAATAAGGCCGACCAGACGCATGAACAGGCCCCTTGTGCGACTCATGAAACTCGTCTTTGGCTACCTGCAGGAGAGCCTTCCTTTGGTGGGTCGCTTGTCGAACGCTAACTTCGCGCAGTACGAGCGGACGCATCTGCCGATGCTTATCATGTTTCTCGAACTTCCTGGTAAGCGGTGCAGGGTCTATATAGCTACTATTTTCTGGGGCCTTCGCCCGTCGGAGCATAAGCTCGTATTGTTTTGCCCCGCGATCGGAAGGGCTTCAGCAGCGGTTGTGTTGCAAGTATTGTAAGTCTCTTCTTGCGATTCCACGAGCAGAAGCGTTCCTGAAAACGACCTGAGTTCCCCAGAGGGTCACAAATACCCACATGATGACCATACTACCACGAAGCCCCCCCCCCCCCCCCCCCTGCTTGCACTTTCTGAACCGAATCGATCCATCGTGACAAACTTGAAAGACTTTCACCGGTGGTCCGAGAAGTTTTGACCAGATTGAGGACCCGCAGCAGCAAAGCTAACTTCGTGCTGGTACAGACTGACGTTGTCGCATGCCTGGCAGCATCAGCTTTCTTCTCCAAAAGGACGGGTTTCAACCCAGAAACACCCCCCACGCGTTCGCGAGCCTCCCCTTGTAGGAGTTTCTATTCACAAGACTTGCGACCCCGTGACATCACGAGGGCTTACGTCAACTCATCATACAAACCAGCACAACAATTTTTCTCGTCCTTGCGTCCTCGAGAAAATAGAGCTCGTGCAATGCCTTTCCTTTCCTCAGCCTTTGTGTCTCGACGTTTGACTCTTATTGTGGCGACAGACTCTTTCGCTGCCGGGTCTGCTCATGGGTCTCGGATTGGTGGAAAATCCGGCGGGGTGCGGAATGACGAACTCGTGAAAGAGCTCAAGGAAGTCGCACTCGAGCACGTAAGAAAAATAGAAACACTACGACCCGAATAAATTTAGTGTCAGAGGCCTTCTTCTGATTTCGTGCTATCCTCGCTTGACTGTCTGGGAAACTATGATTCGACGCGATCTTTTGCCTCCTTACACTGCCTCAGTTGACACATTTTCCTTCGACGTGAATCTGCTCTCAGAAAGGAAGCATCACTTGTCTGTACGCCGATGGAGTAGCTCTCGCCGACAGCATGAAGACGCTGGGTCTATTTGGTGAGAGCGTGGCGGGGCATGTAGAAGCTCACATTATGATGGTTGCTTTGTGCGGCGCACTCGCTGGAGAGGTCGTCAGCAAAAATATGTTTTCGCCCCGTGTGTGTGCTTATCGTGCCGCAGGCAGCCGAGAGCGCCTCCCGCAAGTGGGTTTCAACACCATGGACGGCAGGCAGCTTCCTTTCCCCGAGGACCTCCCCATCAACCGCGAGACGCTGCTCCACTTCGCGGCCGCGTTCTTGAGCGGCCGACTGCAGTCGGCTCTCGACGCAAGAAAGGCCATGGTTGTGTCTCGGCCGTTCAGCGCGCACAACACCGTGCGCCGAAAGGACAGGCGTGAAACGCCGACCGAGGTTCGAGGGGTTTCGGAACAACTGAAGCCGAAGGATGCGATAACGCAGGCAAGCCGGTGACGGACGAGCTTTTGCGATTGAGCCAACGACCGAGCCTATTTGCCGAGTGAGAGGAGGTATCGGGTTACAGGCGAAGCATTTTTCGGCAGCAGATGTCGAGTGCTGCCAGCTTCACCTGAGACTCTTCACTCTACAAAAACTTCGGCTAGCTTGTCTGTTTCGTCACTAACATACAACGTTGGTGTCTGTTCTTCTTAAAAATCTGTTGA
Organism: Ectocarpus siliculosus; assembly: GCA_000310025.1. Taxonomy (NCBI): domain Eukaryota; class Phaeophyceae; order Ectocarpales; family Ectocarpaceae; genus Ectocarpus; species Ectocarpus siliculosus. The sequence continues at coordinate 51,429 of FN648657.1, read as the reverse complement.
CCAGGTTACAAGGGAAAGTTTCGCTCGGACGGTACTCGACAACGACAAGGATGTCTTGCTCATGTTTCACGCGGAGGTAGGACTAAATGCCTCTCCTGTACTTCGCACCTGTCTGTCGAAAAAATGACATGAACTTTAGAGCATTGCAATCGTCCCCTTCTTCCACAGAGACGATGAATGCAGGAAAAACCGTTGCAGAGAAATCCGTCGTTAGAACAGTTACTCATAATGAATCGTATTGGCCCCGGAGAACGCCTCATCCAACCCATTTTTCAACCCTTTGCTTTCCAGGAATGTGAGAGATGCAGCAACATGGTGCCATACTACAAGGCGAGTCTCATGTCACGCGTTTTTACCATTCTCTCTGAAGAACCACTATTGCATCGATGACGCGACCGCCTCCACTACTAGTTGTATCCACCACCCAGGAGCCTGAACCTACCTCTTGCTGATAGAAATAGACGATGGGAAAGGTCAGGCTGTGTGCATAAGTCTCGGACAGGAGCTGGCGGGGTGTCGATACAAAAAAAAATTCCTAGAAAAGTCTGCTCCCGGCCAAACTACTTGCTGCTACTTGTCATCCAGCGCGTGGGCGAACGATTTCTGGACCTGGACATACCTTCGGTCCTCATAGCGGCGATGGACGTGACTCTCGAAACGCCGCCCCCGGAAGTAGCCATGACGTTGCCGACCCTTCCGGCTATCGTTCTTCTCCCGGGCGACGACAAGGAGGCACCTTTCAGGTAGGACGGGAAACAGCCAGCCCGATGCGCGATACGGACCCTCCGTGCTGACATTCTGTACGCCATGGCCTCAGGCTAGTCGGCTAACGTTGTCGGGCGCGCTATGCGACCAATGGTGTGCGTTGCCTGACTCCGTGGTGATGGACAGACTTGTAGCCCCCTTTGAGACTGTCTGCAGTTTTTCCAGCGGTTCTTCACCCACGCCTAGTTCGGGCGTTCTTTGGCCATGCTATTATTGTATTTGTAGCCCCCCGGAGAGGGTTCTTCCTGGCCGGTCTCCGGGCATCACCCCACCTCTCCCCCTCTCCTCTCCGCGTGTGCCCAACGAACACAGGTTCTTCTCTGGCGTGGGCAAGGTAGGGCCGCTAATGAGGTGGCTGCAGGAGCACTCGTCAACTCCGTTCGAGCTGCCGGCGCTCCCGCATCTCTCCGAAGAAGACAAGCCGCTCTTTCGCAAGCAAGTGAGGGAACGGCAAGAGCTGCTGAACGCAAGGGCTTCCCAGGAGTCGTGAACATGGCCTCTCTACGCGGGAAATCCTTGACAGAGAAGATCACACCAGCATCGCCATCGCGGTTTACAGGTCTTTGTCGACATTGAGAAACCCCCCCCCCCGTTGCCGCCCCGATCCCCTCGGTGTTTGCCATCGGGATTGGGTTTTCGTCGCTTGGCAACGACGTTGTAAAAGAAGCCAATTCACTTCGTGAACTCGGCAACCATGTTACCGTTTTTTTTACCTCTGTTTTTTTTTTTGGCGGGAACAGTAATGGTGGGCGAGTAGATCATGTTGTGCAGGGTGGAGAACCCTCACTCCGCGCAAGGGGGATGATCGCACGACGTTGTGTTAAAATGGTCAAGCATCCTCGAGGCAGCTACACAGTGCTTATAACTGTCTCTGGAAGTGAACGCACCAGAAAATAAATTAAGTCATACGCAGCTGTCATCCGTACGCAAGGAAGAAAGCACAAGATGCCGAACACCCTTAGCAGGATGCAGTTCACCCTTCATGCGACTCGCCGAATACCTCACGGCGCTTCGCACTTGGTGATGTGAGAGCCTGGTCCGGTGAGAACGCGGCGTGCTCCGTCCCGGCTTTGTAGGGATGCGAGGTCAATGGTCGAACGACTACGGCATGCACGACTATGAGTACCCCCCCCCCCCCCCCCCCGTTGTAGACGTTTTTTCTCTACCGCTTGCGCCGGTAGCGACATGTGGGACACGGAACACTACAGAAAATGAAGCGGGAATGGATCAGTCGGCAAGACGTTGATACCCCGGCATCGCAAGGACGGATGGAAAGCATATTTGATGTACCGGAAATATGTTTGGACGCGTGCCTGTGGGTGATTGAGATCTTACGCAAAATCCAGGGTTTCCAGATCCCCTCTACAGTCAAGACTGCCGTACTAATGTGACGTTTGTAACCTTGTGTAATGAGTTTTTGTAGGTAGGTGACACACGCATTACTGTACATCATATTTTCTCTCTCTTCGTCCGTTGGACCAGTACCGATCAAGGTGCTGAGCTGAGATCGGAAAGGTTTCACATGAGAATATCAGCACAGCAACAGCTGAGGTTCTTGTGTGTAGTTTTGCGCGACTTCTGTTCGTTCGTGATACAACCGTCAAGTCTGCTGGATCATGACCCTTGTCATGACCTACATAGCCATCGGTGAATGGTCACCGAGTCGTGGTCGTGTTGTAGCCGGGTCGCAATGAGTGCACCATGATCTATACATGATAATGTCATGACCCTATTCTTTATGTCTAGGTTTCGTTCATCGACGCCAACCTCGCAACCTATGTATATGCCGGCTAGCAGCTCGTCTACTTACATGTAGCTCATTTACTAATGCATTTCACTGCCAGAAGCTCGACATGTTTACCGGATTGACGCGGTGAAGATACGATGACCCGAACGGTACTTACAGTAGTTTCGCAGACTTTCGACAAGAGGTGACCGGTTGGTGCGATAGTGCGGAGCACACCTGCCCGAACATTCTCCAATCACCTGATCACCTGCGACTGCGGGCGCCCGTTCCCGTCCGGGAACCACTCCGATTCCCTCACAAAAAGAGGTGGTCTCCAACGAAACTTCTCGTTTCGAATTTCACCTTTCTTTGCACCTTTGCGCAGAATTCGTTCGTTTTTCGAAGTTTTGCCGCCAAACAAGTCGAGGGAGAGACTGCGCCATGCAAGTCCACCCAGCATGCATGAATCACCGAGCGTTGCGAGCTGCACGTAATGCGGTTCCGTACCCTCACCTGAGAGCATCCTAACCTCATTTGCCAAGCCTTATTTTCGGCGGCTTGCGATTGTGCGCTGTCGTCTACGGGGTTGCTCACGGGACTGTCAAATTCTCTCTCTCCCCCGCCAGGCAGTGTTTCCTCGACGAGCGAGTTCCATGAAAATCCGCGCGACCACCATCCTGTTCTACAACAGGGGGGGGGCGGTATGTACACAGCACTCAACGCTCCCGCTCATCGGCGGTGGCGGCTGCAAACACAACAGGAGTTCAGTCCACCTCTTCACTTTCACTGCTGGGCTGTGCGTAGAAGATCGAGACCGACAAGGTGTAGTCTTCACCAGCAACACGCCCTGAACCACAGAACGCACAAGCAACATGGGTACGTCCTGGGATGCCGAGCGAGGAGTCAAGGCTGCAGTGTGGTTCTCCTTTTATGTTCTGTGCTGGCTCCTAATGCAGGTCAGCTCCCACGAAGGCATACAGCTGCGGCTATCACCTACGCGTCGTGTGCCAGTCCGAAAGTGTGAGTCAGTGAATAGTTTCTCGTCCGGCTCGAAATCCCCAAGCAGTGAATTGGTGATCCGAAGGATGTGGTGCGTTCCACGTACGTGTGCACGCCCTGGTACTATTTATTGCAGGTCTCCTGTGAGCTTGAGCTTCCCGGAAACTGTCGCCGGGCGTATGAGCCTTTGGATGTCCTGACGGAGCTGCCTTTCCTGCTGGCCTTTGCTCTGGGCCAGGCGAGTGCTATCTACAGTACCCTACAGAGTAAACACGGAAAGTACAGTGTAGGTCGCAGATTATTGGCATGTGTTTCGTCATTAATTTTTACAACAACAGCAGTAGACGTCATCCTTGGTGTACGAGTCCATCATACTTCAAGTACAACAGCTCCGGGTTGAATTGTTCTATGACCGGCCGAACTCTGGGCTGCATCCAAGGGCAATTCTGCAAAATACCCTCAAGCGATGCTCTTCATGCTCGCCTCTGGCCGCCATGAGCTACTGCCGTGTTATGGTTAGGGGAATAAACCGATTTGTGATTGTGTGACTTCATTCATTCGCTGTACCTCTGTCGGGCCTGTGTACTGCTGTACGTCCACTGCAACCGTATGTCACATTCAGTCCGGTCGAGGTTGACACATGTGGTGCTTACAGGTACTTATTCCAGAACAACTGCAGTGGCCCTTTTCCCGGGACTTCGCCCGCCCCAAGACTGGAATCGCGTGTGTTTCTAAGGAACACTTAAGAAATTTGGGGAACATTTTCATAGCATGGTTCTGATCAAGTGATGGCGTTTCATTGCTAGGGTGATCGTGAGGCGCTCCAGGTGGGTCAAACCACCGATAGTGTAGTGTGGTGCAGTGCAGGGAGTAGAGGGTCACGCTAACAACTCTAACAGAAGGTGCAAATGATATCGTTCAAAGCGATGCTGTATTGAAACTCATCTCTTGCGTGTTGGATGAGATGCACATTGTAATGTGACTACTGTATGTGACCGATGAAATATCCTGCTGCCTTGGCCCCGATTGCTACTTGAGCGCGCGTGCGAACATTCAAGGCAGATACGAATAGCACACTCGACATTGAACGCGCGCGTGACTTTCCGCCGCCGCACTCCTCCCGCTTGCAAACACTTGCATGCAGGCGTTCTTGTGCGACATTCTGGACTCAGAAAGGTTCCATAGCCTTTCCAAGCAGTGGTACCTTCCTGTGGTCGTAGTTGGGAGGTGAGTCTCAACCAACAACTCATGACCTTCTTGTATTGTGAAACGGCAAGAATTAATACGTTTAGTTTGTTGAATATTTATGTTCTGGAGTATACATATTTCAGGGATTTTGGAAAAAGACAAGTCCCGAGGCACACGGTTGACGGGACTATTTCTGCACTGTCATGGCGACGACCCCCGTCAGGAAAAACGAGGAAGAGAAAACTCACCCAGCGCCCAGCACCTCCTTCTAGGCCAACCGCCAATTAAACACATGACACAATAGTGCTGTGGTGAACATGTACATGCGCATGTGTGTCAATCTTCATCTTCAGCGGACAGGAAGATACATCGCGTAGCAGGAGTCGTAACTTCCTGAAAGACTCTTCCATCCAGCCAACCCTAACCTACCGCGCTCTTTCCCAATATCATGGAGTGAGGTATCGTTTCGGAATGAAACGACGGATTTGGCGTGGAATGTGGAAAGCGGCATGTAACGGCACTAATTCCAAGCACGTGTGGTTCTCCGTTCCCCACTCCCCCCGCCCATCCGCACGCGTCCCACAGCGGAATCACCACCTCCGCCCTGATGAAGAACGACGGTTTCGTGGACACCCACGAGTCCGAAGACGGCATGACCACCGCGGTCAACGTAGTCTCCACGCTTCTCGTAATCGCCGTCGGCTTGGCGTTCGTCTACCATTTCTTCGTCGCCTGGAAGACTCTTCCGGGGGCAGTTATGATCTCCGGGGGAGTAGCCGCTCCCGAGGATGCAACCGCTCCAGTACGGTCCGGAAACCGATTCGCCCAGTACATGGCCACCGCGGTCCTCGTAGCGGCGTTCGTCGCACTCTACGCAGCGTTCGCCCACCGAAGGGGGGACAATTGGAACTACCACTACATCCTCCTGGCGTGGGTTATGTCGCTTATCGCTAGCTTCGACGACCCTTTCAGCGTGGTGTGGCTAGGGGTAACCACCGGTGCGTTCCTTCAAGGCGTGGGCGCGTACTCCTTCCAGTTCTTGTTCCGTTCTGACTAGGGCAAGCATAGGATATCAATCGGCTGCGATCGTACTCAAACAGCTGTTCTTGAAGTGTCCACTGCTCTTCACGAAGGAGTAATAGTAGGTCTTCGTCTCATCGGAGTGTACGGGGTTGAAACCTCCCTTCCTTGTGGGCTGTCTTATCGCAGCGTGTGCTGTGAAAGAAAGCGGTTGGACACACGCAGTTCGTGAATGTTAATTGTGTGAGACTTTTTTGAGTGTTCGATGGTTCTCAGGGCAGTATAAAGGAAACCGCTGTCATGGCGAGCCGCTTAGCCCAAAATTTCAACATGAAAATACTCTGCCCGAATATCGACTAGTTTGTACAGTGCGGAAGCTTGTGACGAAGGGGGTTTCTAGCGTATGGTCGAAAGAGGCGTGCATGCAGTCTCCCCGGCACCTGGGGCTAAGCACTTTTGCGAGGTGCAGATCAATTGTGAGATCAACACGCAACAGTTTTTATCGTCGTGAAGAGGGACAGACACCATGGGTTCTGTATCGGTAGCAAACGCCAAACGAATGGCTAAACATGCATCTGATTCTGCTCACGAGCGATGAATGATCTAGAAACGCGACGTGTTGCACAATAGCGTGTTCTGGATTGCAGAAGTTCAGCTGTGAAGCCTCCTTGTGTGTCTGTTGTGTTGTGTGCGTGCGTAGACGTGCCAAGATTGTTTTCAAGGCCTTAGGCAGGACATCGCTACGTGCGTTTAGCTTCTTCGTGTGTTCTTCTTTTTACTCGTGTGTGCCCAACGTGGGTTGTGCTTTTCTCCAGAGCTGAAAATGTAGATGGCCAGCCATTCCTTCCTGTTTTCTTCTTGCGGCGGCCACAGAGCCCTTGCGATGATTGTTGATTGCCTGGTCTGAACGCGGGTTTTGAGGGTTGTCTGCTCTTGGACTGTAGAGAAGTAGCTTTGGAGAAAAAGCGATCTTGTGTGATAGAACCACCAACAGTCGGCTATAAATTAATTTGTACACTACGTCGCTTCTCGCCTGCAAGACTTTGTTAAATAGCGACATACACACTACAACACACTCACAACGCGCGGCATGTACTTGCGGGCTTTTGGCCTTCAGCAAACCGACAACCAAGCTCGTGCACTCATAGCGTGCCGCCGGCGTGGGAAAAGAGGTAGCCCCGCCTCTCCACCGACATCAATTACGAGGCAACGCACCCGTCGCCCCATGACGCCGACCTGCTGTCGCACGTGTCGAACGACAGCGTCCGACTGTTTGCCGACAAAGTTGGTAACTTTGTCGAGGGCGACGAGGTGTCGATCCACCTTGTGGATGAGAGAGGGAGACTACTGGTCTGCAGATTCTCTGATTCGGCACGGTAGATAATCGTTGTCCAACGGGAGTGAAGAGGAGAGCGAGAGGGTGGACGGTTCGAACGGCTGATGTCCTGGTTTCGCGATGATACCGTGCTCAAGATTGATTCGGGTTGTATCGGCTGCTTGATTCGATCTGGCTGGAATTGATTTTGTCCTGAACATGTTTTTCCACATCTTGACATGCTTCATCGTGTCTCGAGAGTCCGACGCTGCACAAAGGTTTCATGTTCAGTACAATGACATACCAAACGGATCTACAACGATATGTTTCCATTTGTCAATCATGCGTTTGATAGGCGTCAGCAGCACTGGCCCTGGTTAACTTGGTTGTTCGTGCGTCGATGATCCTCTCACCCCGGGTTTTCGTTCCCGAGGCATTTGAGGTGGCCACATGATGTAGGGGTATCAGGCGGAGGTTCAGCTCGGGAGATGATGCGACGGAGGGTCAGGGGGCATTTGATGGACACGCGCTTGACGCCTTCGTAGATTGCACCATGGTTTGGTTCAAACGTTAAAATCCTCTATGGCTTCAACACCAGTCCTGGAGCTGTATGTTGGTTAAAGAAGAAAGTGAGTAGCGGTCCCAGGGTTTCATCGTAAAATGTTTTTTCTGCAAGGAAAATGCCCGTCGGCAGGAAGAGGGTGTAGTGTGAAAAGATCCGGAGTTCTCGCCACGGTGAAGAGCGATTAGCGCAAGCATTTTTTTTGGGTCGAAACGGCAATGATTTCTTCCTCATGTACAGTTGCAGCTGCACACACTCGATGCATGTACTTGTATCGTTTCCGTCGACGATATTGCCTCAACTTGTGGTTACAGAGGTTCCACCAGCATGAGCGCAGTTACCCAACGAGTACCACATAACAAAGCACGCATTGTCCACCATATCCCCGTTTGCATATCTTCCTCCATGTGTGTGCTTGCGCCCGGACCACCCTAAAATTGTCCCAAAGACCAACCTCCCTCCGTGAAACGCACTATTTTTCTGTCAAATCGAAGATGAGCTTAGTTGCTGTTGCCTGCCACTGCGCGAAGGCACAGCATGATGCACCATGACAATCCGTCACGGACAAACCACACACAGCGTGTAACAGCGTTGCCACAATTCTCCGCCAACTCCACGACGGCACGCAAGTCCGGGTGCGCATGGATGGGTGGCGGGGAGCTCCGTGGCCGGTTTGAGGCCACACAGGAACTGCGACAAGGGTTTGATGTGTGCTGATCTACTGTTCAACACCGTCTTCGCAGCGGCCATCAAGATTATCCTTGCGCGATTCAGTTCATTCAGGGTAGCGCAAGAGACGCCGTCCTCAAGAGCCTCGTATACCCCAAGGAGGAGCCTGGTATACCTCAAGAACCTGGTATACCTCATGGAGGAGCCTGGTGCACCTCAAGGAGGAGCCTGGTATACCTCAAGGAGGAGCCTGGTACACCTCAAGGAGGAGCCTGGTATACCTCAAGGAGGAGCCTGGTATACCTCAAGGAGGAGGCTGGCGTGAGCGTGAGGGCAGGGACCCTGCTGGCACAATTACGTAGGATGGTTTGGGGAATATCCTACGCCGACGACGCTGGCTACCACCCATCGAGTACCGAGATCATCCGAATAGCTGGCGAGGACGACGGACATCATCGTGAACGTTGTTGGAGCCTTGGTTTGTCGGCGAAGAACACAGAGGCTCTCCGAATCGGGTGTCGGTGAAGGAGCCGACGAGCGGGGCGCGTCAGCCACTATTACCACCATAGGCACCTCTCTGGTGATTGAAGCAGCGGGAAAGCTCCGATACCAGGGTGGCCGGTTCAGAAAAGGCGGAAAGCTCGCGCAGGATATTAACCACCGAAGCAGAGCTGCGCGGGCGTACATCCGCACGTATTCCCGGAGCCTCTTGGACAGACAAAACACATCGTGCAGAACTAAGGGTCGGACCTCTGAAGCGGGTGCTATACACGGCCCCCGCGGCGCGACCTGAGGAGGATATACAACCTGACATGTAATTTACGACATAAATTTGTAGGGTACCGCACACACGCGCGGCAAATATCGGCAGCTAGCTGCGCCTAAGGGTGGATGCCACGGTTAGGAGGCCACCGTCCGGCTACGGCGACTGCCATTCGCAAGAACCGTGGTCAGACAACCGGACGGGCGGCTCCCGAAGCAAATGATGTGTGGGAAACTCGTGGGGGAGGAGGGGTGTGTGCCCGGAGGGCCGATTCCCAAGAATTCGGCGCCACACACAGCCGAACAATCCACGGACGACGACAGGAGGACGGGATTCCTCGTGCCATCTGGAGTCTTGCAGCAGAGGAGGGGGTGCCTTGGTAAGCGGAGGTGCTACAGCACGGGGGGCGGGGAGGGTCATGGTCGCCTGGCGGAAGGAGGAAGAGAAGGTCAGCCAACTATGTACGATCGGCTAAACGGGAGCACAGGAGCCAGAACGAACAAAGTGTCAACCGCACGGTGGGGTTGACACAGGGGGAAAAAACGTTGAAGGACACGACTGCGATGGCAGAACGTGTAGCGAGACATGTTGCGGACTGTACGAGATGGAGGTGGCCATTGTACTATGCTGTTTCTGTACTGAAGGCACAACAACAGCAGTATCAGAGACCAGTAGTTTTACTAGACGTACAAACCTTTTTCAAAATGCCGCCGACCCGATCCTGCCCTGTCCATAAACACAGGAAGAATTTTGTACTGCTGTAATTTGCGTGTCGCCCGTCACAAACCGTGGTAGACTACAGTTATAGAGAAATCAAATAGATTCGCACCAAAACGGTAACAACTGCTGTAGACTACGTGTTATAATTACACTCTATCTGAACAGCAGTCTATCGCCCATTCTTTGTAGGAATGACCCACCCCGCTCCTCATATATATAAGAGGAGGCTCACAGGAAGACTGGCATGTGGCCCGGAACTTGCCGGAACAGGCCGGAGCTCGCTTTGCGATGGTTCTTGTTTTTCCCGCGAACTACTGCTGTAGTCCTGCATCGTTCCTCACCGGATGTCTCCCGAAAACTGCACTTTGAATCGTCATGGTCGATGCCCAGCAGATAAGTGTGTCGTCAATCGTCAAGACTTCGGGTCAACAAAGAGAACATCCGCCAAACGGGACTGTCAGGTTTTCTTCTCGCCTGGTAGGCAACCATCTATGCATACACGACTGCAGCCCCTGACCCGCAGGGGGTGCACAAGCACTGTTCGTGGCACAGCACTCGCGTAACGGGCAGAAGCCATGGCTGTGGTTTGGGATGCCGAGCAAGGCGTCAAGGCAGCAAGCTGGGTTGGATTTTACATCTTTTTTTACGCTCTGATGGCGGCGTCATGCGAGGTACAGCCAGTGCATTGCGCGGTCTCCCTGGAGGAAGTGATGTTCGGGCATGCAGCCCAGGGCTGGTGCTGCTCTCGGCGGGGAAGTTGTCATCAATGTTGGTGGATTAGAGTCTGCCCTAGCATTGGCTTGGACCCTGTTGTTCCTAGCTGCCGCCTCGCCTGCACATGATGTCAGCAGCAACACGCGGCAGACGCTCTTAGACTATGGTTTATCGCAACGGCAGGAACATTTTCAGCAACTGCTGTTCAACTGCTTTACCCCGCGCGTGGTTGTCTGCTTCACAGGTTGGGGTCCCTGAAAACTGCACAAGGGCCACGGACGCCATGGACGTGTTGGCAGAGCTGCCTTTTCTGTTGGTTTTCGCGGTGGGCCAGGCAAGTTCTTTTGTTTGGCTTCGCGGCCTGGCGGGCTTCGCGGTGGACTGCTGTACTGCACTTAACATTGTACCAAGTATAGAGTACCAGTTCCAGTACGGGACAGAGTAGCATCGACAATGGTTGGATACCTGCTGACCAATGAAAGACGCCGGTCCGTGGAAAGAGCTGAAATTCGAATTCGCAACGCGCTCGATATGAACGCTGAAATGAATATCTCCACCGCCGTGTGTGCGCGTGCAAGGTCTAAATAGGAGCACGCGGCCCGCTGGTTGGGTCATTCTTAGCCCGGGAATGCACGCATTTTCTAAACTGACTTTAGAGTCGTGGGGGGGCTTTCATCGAACAGGCAGTGCGCTGCCACCTTCCGTAAAGTTGATCCGGCCGGGAGGGAGAAAGTGTTTTTCTCTTAACCCATTTGGGCCTTCAGGCGTACTGACGGATCATTGATTGGTCATTTGCAAATGCTGGGGCGGTGGCAAGCCGTGGAGTTGCCGCCCTGTGTGGCCCTCCACGCCGGGTGTTGGGAAGCGTTCAGTAGACTGTCTTTTAAGCATCGACCGCGCTAACGGGCTGGCCACTGGGAAAGGGGCGTCAGTCCCAGCGGGTAAAACCTACAGGCCTCGGGAAGCGGGCCGAAATTCGAAAAATGCGCAATGTGCTAAATGCAAACGCCAAACCTGATGTCTCTACATTCTATTTCACAGAGGCAGACATCACAGGCAGCGTTTAAAAAGTCCGGAGGTTCAGTCTGCGCTGGCTCCGAAGGCGAGATGCGGCCCCCCGCAGCCCCCCCCCCGGAGGCCCGGAAGGATCACGTAGGACTGCCGGAGGGTTGTTGCTTCGTAGAATCATCAAAATAAGCGTAAAAGTGATATTTGTGGTGGTGCAAAAAACCTTTTTTCGCCTCGTGCGGCCAAAACATTTTTCTGCGTCAAGCCGCAGATTGGCCCCGGAAGATTCTGCGCTGAGAGAATTTTTTCAGAAATAACTGCGGAGCCGCAGTACCGCAGGCACTTATATTAAACTCAAATCACCACGTATACCCTCGCCCGAACCTAGGCAGCCACTGATCCAAAATAGCGGAGGGCTGCACAAAGGGTATTTCATACCCAGACTAAGCCAGGATACAGTGGTATGGTGCATCAATCTTTTTACCATCGTACCTTCCCAAGATCCAACACTCATCGTGTCAGCTGCTACACCACGCAACAGCTGCATAGACGAGTGCAACAACATAGCACAGACTATGCATGCATGTTAATACACATCACCTCCTCGTACCCTCGCCCGAACCTCGGAAGCCGCTTCGTAATAGTGTGCTGGTGTGCTGGAGTGCTGGTGTGATTGTGAGGGAAACAGGAGCTCTAGTGACCCGGCAGGGCTCACATGAGGGCGGGACAGAGAATAACAGAGAAGTACAAATACCAGCTAAAGCCCTCTCACTGACCATTTTCACTGATCGTTAGAGTATGCTGAAAATAGAGTAGTTGAGGCAGCTGGACGACTGATCTTTAAATGGTCTAAGGCTACCTGCCCTACCGATGATTGAGAAAAAGTCTTTTACTGAGAAAAAAAAAATGGTCGGCGCACAACAATTGGCCGAAACGTTTCCTCCCACGAGAACATACCAAAATGCCAGGCCCGGCGGAAAAACAAATTTCACGCCGCTTAGGCAAAGCGACCGCAAAGCCGGCATAGACTGCTGTAGTTGGAAACAGAAACACAGCCTTGAAGAACTTTCCACACGCCCTCCGATTGACTTTATGCAGCCTGTGCTTGTGCTTGCTTGGAGTGGAACATGTTGGATGGCGAAGCTCTTCCGTGCGGCTTCGCTCTCCAAATCTTGAAACTGCTGGCACTCGGCCTTGCTCGGCCTTGAGCGGCTCTAAGCTGTAGTCCTTCTCTGTAGGGTCAGAAAACTTCCTGCCACATTGCTGTAGGCAGCAACTGTCCGCGACCACGGAGGATACATCCCTCGATTCGGCACGCCGACGTTTTTTTGGAAGCTCTGTCGGCGGCGTAGAAGCAAGCTCTCCTGCGCCTGGAGAGGATGATGAAGTTTCTCCAATTCGATGGGGTCCGAGGCAGGGCCAGCTACGGCGCCGAAGAAGGCTAGATTGTCTGGACTACTAAGGACCATGGAGTGTCTGGTCAGGTAGACTTACGAAAAGGGTCATCGCGGGCAACAACCTCTCTCTGCTATTCTATCCACATCGACCGCGATGAAAGAAGATAGTAGGGAGGTGTGAAACTAAAAATTCAGGTTTGGAGTGGCAAAAAATACCTCCGAGGGTTTGGTCGGAACTCAGACAACCATAGACACGACCGAAGGGTTCATTCGGAATTCATTGGGGGTTATTTCGTGTCCAAACGGTATTGCCGGGGAAATATTTGTCCAGCGGAGGTTTAAATGCAGATTTGGATTTTTCTGAAACATCACGCTGGTCTGCTGCCGTCGGCCCGTTCCTCCGAAACCTCAAACACGTGAAAGTGAGCCAATGCAGTTTCGGCGTTCCGATCGGAACGCGGAAACGTTTTCTCAGTCTGTTCTATGATCAACATATTCACCACCACGTTTTCGGCGTTCGGATCCGAACGCCGAAACGTTTTGGCCGTCTGGTGTATTGTCAAGTAACTTCACACAATGTTTCCACGCCTGTAATCGGACACACGCAGGGCCAACAATTTATAGGCTTACACACCGCGGCCCACAAACCCACACGCTATACCCTCGCGCTCCAGGTCCTCACGTACGGCGTCAACCTCGTGTGAAGTTCTTCAAGGCCGCATTTCCTGTTTCCAACACAGCAGCAGTCAGTCTATGCCGTCCTTGCAGCCGCTTTGCCCATGCGCGTGAAATTTGTTTTTTCGAAGGGCCTGACATTTTTTATGGTTTTCCGCTCAATCACCTAACCGAAGCCCACCCCTGACCGTTCCTAACACCACGCGGTGACCTCTACGGCAGATCACTCCTTGGTTTCACAGGAGCAGGTGCAGTGTGCACTTCTTATTGCTGCTTGCTGCTGCTGCTGCTGCAATTGTACTCCACTACGTCATCACCGCCGTTGCTTATCCAATCCCCCGATGAAACTCCCCCACAATTTCTTGCTTCCTTTGCCACTGCTGCACTGCTGTACGATTCAGTCCCGCGCCTCAAACCCCAGGTTTCCTTCGATCACACGCCTTGCATACAATACACGTTCGCGTGATGAAAGGAAACGTTTCGGCCAATGGTTGTTCGCCGACCAAACGTTTTTTTCTCAATACAAGATTTTTTCTCAATCATCGGGAGCGGCTGTTATTTGTAGGTCTAAGGCTACCTGCCCTACCGGCCGCAGTGTGACCACCCATCGACCCTTCCGAGACTCTGTCTGTGGCCACCACCATGTCGCGGGCTGCCCGCATGGCCTATAGGTGGACATATGTAGCTGTTCGTCTACACAAGTACACTTTGTCACTTTTTCAGCACCTCTGTCTATTCTTTCTTCTGAGGTGGAAAATACATTTGGCGTCGAAACCAAGGCCCAATGGGGTGAATGCAATACTTCCGAAATGCCTCCTTCGTTTTTTTACCTGCCCCCCGAGGAAAGAGATAGAGTCCAACTTGGTAGAGGGCCTTTTCGCCTCAGACATTTCCTTGCCTTGCTATTTTGTGTCTCTGCCTTTCTCCGTCAATATATACAGATTCTGTTGTGCTGTAGCTCCTCAAGCTGGCTGACCACTAGAAGCCTCCCAGGTGTCCGCTTACTCCCTTGTCGTACGCTGCGATATCTATTTACCTCTCTGTTGACGTCTCTGTGTGAACGCCTAGAGTCGACAGGGTGGTCGAACGACTTGTCTCGTTCTCTCGTTCGCGAGCCTCGTGCTTCCGCAGTACCGGTACTTTTTAGCGAACCCTATGAAATCCATGGTAGTTCGAAGCGTCTTCAATATACCACGGTTCGTGTACTCCTTCAACAAACCTGCCCTATATTTGGTAAGCCCGCTGAAGGATTCCTACATACCGATACGTATCCTCACCAGGAAACCGACGATCTTGCCCCCACCGTCTCGTCGTTCTCGCACAGGCATTTTTGTGCGGCATTCTCAACGAAAACAGGTACCACGCCCTGTCGAAGAAGATGTATTTTCCTGTTTTGGTGATAGCGAGGTGAGTCTGCTTTCCGTGGGCCGAATGCAGGTTTTCCTACAGCGTACAACATTGGTATATGGCACCGACAGTGAATTCACTGCACGAACTCATCATGCTCCCGGGCCTTCTTGCCTTGCGACACCCCTTGGCAAGGAAACGCTGCCACGCCCGCGACACACACCCGGCGATACGACTGCTGTATGCTTTGGTTACTCGCCGGAAGATTTTGAAGCACGTTCCCGCCGATCCCATTCGTTTCATCAACTCAAATCTGTTCGATGTTGCGCGAGTAGGCGCGACCATCCTGAGTTCACAACGCTGTCTCACAGTGACAGTAGAAGCACATCGCCAGGCCCTCCAGGCGCTGAAGATAATAGTGAAAACGGTTGGGATGCGGTCCAAAGGACGCTGTCCATCATCGTGAAATGAGGGGGCTTCGATTCTCACTGCTGGGGGAGATATGCGTATTTCCGGACGGGTTAGCAGGGAGGGGGAAGCGGAAGTCACAGGTGTACAATCTTTTCACCACCAACAACTTTGAGGGCACACGGCGAGTGTCGCATACTCTAGAGGGTGCACAAGGGGAAGTGAAAGGGCAGTCAAAGGTGCTGAGCAGAGATGGGCAGGGTTCGTTTTGGGAATACAAAGACAACAACAACAGCAGCAGCAGCAGCAGCAGCCATATGCACTCTCCGTCTCTTTGTTCCACGATGTCTAGCGCGGTGTCTTCACGCGTTCTATCTTCCACTGGCGAAAAGTCCCTTCGACAGGCCAAGAGCCGCGGGCTGCCTGCTTTGAGGGTTGTTTTCTTCCTGTTTCTCTATCGGTCCCCTCTCACCCTGGAAATAAATCCGTACCCATAACAGGCCCACGTTTCTGACGTAGGCCATGGTTTTGATCTCATTCCCCCTCCAGTTCGTATATACACAGCGCGTGTTCTCGCGACGTAGTCGTGCGTGAAAGGCGTCCATCCTTGTGGCTCACTTGCCCGCTACCGTTAATCCCGGGCACGTCTCAAAATAGCTAAATGACAACCGGCTGTCTTGTGCGTGTTTTCACCTTACCACTGTCGAAACAGCGGTCTTGCTACCTCCGCCCTCATGAACAACGACGGGTTCGAGGGCCTGCATGACCCCGGAGGGGAACTATCGCCCGCGGAAGCAGCACTGTCCATCATCCTCCTGGTCTTGGTCGCGTTGGTGTTCGCCTACCACTACTTCCTCGCCTGGAAGTTCTTGCCCGGGGGGTGGCTGGGGTGGGGGATGGTCTCAGGGCAGGTTGCGGAGCCCCCTCCGCCTTCTCGAGCAGAAAACCGATACCTGCAGTACATGGCATCGATCACCGTGATCATGGTGTACATTGTTCTCTTCTCGGCGTTCGCTTACAGCAGGGGGGACGAGTGGGACTACCACTACGTCCTCCTGGCGTGGCTCATGTCCCTGATCGCCGCCTTCGACGACTACATCAGCGTGGCGTGGCTGGGGATAACGACCGGCGTGTTCCTGCAGGGGGTCGGGGCGTACTCTTTTCGGGTGTTGTTGCAAGGCTACGACGACTAGAGAGAAGACAGGCACGCCTAACACGGGTGTCGTTTGGTGTTTGCTTTTGGCTGGCAACAACTTCTGCGCGCAAGTTTCTGCAATGCGCACGCCTAAGTAACTGCACTGGCTGGTACCGAGCGGACGAAATTACGCCAGTCCTAGATTGTGTGAGTGTGTTCGGGTTGTGTGCATCAATTTGGTGTTGCGGTCTGAACGTTAGCCTCCTCCAGGCAGTTCTTGTTTTCTTTTTGGAGTGAGGATATCGTTATCTTCTTTTCGTCTGCAAGACAATTTTGTTTTTCGTGGTCGGTTGAACGGACCAGGCCTGGTGTTTCATGCTGCCCGTGGACTTTCCTCGTTGATCACAGAAGGGAATGGCACTGTCTCGTCGCGAGCAAGAACGTCGGATCACAATGTGGAGAGTTTATAGAGGGGAAAATAATGTGAAACCGTCGGTTCTTGGTGGGTCTTGTTTTTTCTTGAATTTTCGGCTTTGGTGCTCTTTGCCGCACAGAATAATCCGTCAGCGTTTTGTGTGTACGCTTCTCTGTTGGTAGGCCTGAAAAGAGGCTGCCTGTTGATGTAGTGCCTTGCGGCGTTTTCTATGAACTGGCAGCTCATCGTGTTGTTTGATTATTCCTTGAGGTGTATTGTTGCTGAGATCATATCATTTTGGTGGTTGCAAGTTGCAAGTGTTTGAATTATCTTTCTATGTTGATACGGATTCTCACGACATTTTCTTCGTATTGCGTGTTCGTTTGCTGGGTGTACATGTAAGCTGTGTGTTTGTGAAGTGATTGTACGACATTGCAAAATATTGGTGTCTGGCGTATTACGTGGGTGGTGCTTTACATTTCTTCTTCTTTTTTCCTGGCTTTGAACTTTCTACCATCGCGCCTTTGACAGAATGGATGCTGATGGAAACATTGACTGTGTGGCGGATCACATGCATGAGTTACAAAGTTTTCTTTTCAGTTTGTTTTTTTGAAGCCAAGGAGGCACGTACACAGGTAGGTGTGACAACATGACGCCGCCTTGTTGGCGCTGCCATATGTTCCGTGGGAAATGAAAGCGTACTGTGTGAGAAGAGACGTCCATGTGCAGGAGTTGAGACCTCGTAACCACATGTTGCACGTTCTGGCTTGGCCCCTTCTAAGGACCGTTTCAAGCGAAACTCTCGAAATTTGGACAACATTTGCCTGCGCCATTGCTTATTGATACTGAAATAAATTCGAAACCTGGCAGCTATTCGAATCATTTCGGAAGTATGTTCGAGGTATGGCCATTTTCAGGCACCCTGAACCAACTCGAACTTCGTTTCAAAGAAATAAATGTCGTTTGAAACGACATAAAACGCGTATCACGTAACTCCACGCTTGTTGAGGTAACCCCCATATCCTCTGCATGCCCATAGACTATACCACATGCATCCGGCTGCGGTGCAGTTCTGGCCTCCAAACGAAGCGCTGAGCAGGCCAAGACCAAGCATCATGCCTTGTTTCGAGGCTGTGCACAACCAAACACATTAGACTCGCTCGCATTGGCCTGTTGCTTTGAACACCACCAAGTCTTGGCCGTGGGTCGGTCAATGTCCTTCTCGGAGAACAAGACGCTCCTCCCTCAGCCTTAGCTCTGACTCCAGAATAACCGCACCGGTTGCACTGTCCACGCCGTGGCTCACGTACCTATGGCAAAGGGCAGTAATATCAGTGTTAGGCATAAACAGGGGGTCTCACGTGTACCCCATCAACATAGGGAGTGACCCTGGTATCAGCGCAGGTTGACATATCTCCCATTGCCATTACAGCCGTTGAGGGCGTACATAACAGTTTCATGAGTAAAATAGACTAAAAGTGTCAAGGAATGGATGAACCATGTAGATACGCAAAATGCCGTCCCCCGATGGCCAAACAAAAGCAACGTAAAGTTTCCTAAAAAAATGTCTATTTAGCCTCCACACAGTGGGTCGGCTGCTGCTACTCGCTGTGACCTCCACCCGGAAAATGACATTGCGGAAGAGATCGGGGATTGGCGCACAAACAATGACTATTATTTTTGATGAAGCCAGCTCTGAGTTCGACTGGGTACTGTGCCATTGACTCTTCTTCAGCCGATGCGCAATGGAACGACATGTTCTCAACGGCTATCCATGGCGCTGTTAAGTCAACATTGACAGTTTTTCATTGCCCCGTCCAATAATACTTACCGCCAACTCCGGTGTGCCCCCAGGCAAGGCGCAGCGAAGGATGCTATCGAGCAAAACGCCTTCACGGGCAGTTGTGATACGGGGGTGTAGATGCTACCATATACGCCCACTCCTGCCGGTAAGGTGTTCCACCTGACATGTGATATCTCACCCACAGCACACAACCCCACCGAGTATGTAGAGAAACTGACGTTGTAAAAAAGCAGCAGTAGAGTACAGATTAGTTTACTGTTCTTCACCTCATTGACTTGGGTAGGACTCCTGAGCGCTGCTTGGAATGTACATCCTTTTTCCGGTCAACCGTGACGGTGCAAGTGTCGCGCACGAGGGACAGCGGGAGATATTCCACCTCTGTCGCGACAAAGAACTGACGATGGAGTGACGCCATGTTACGCAATGGGCGCGGCAGCTTATGATGTTAGATACAACGTGCGTACGCGAGGTACGGAAACTTGCAAGGAAAACTGAGTGGTTCCTGAGCTACAGTAGGCACAAGGCCCAACGTGAACACAGCCATGAAAAGACACACACTGGGGTATACGAGGATTCCTTGCATTTTGTAGCGGAACCCCGTCTACCCCCGACGGCAAAGGTATGTGCCTCTCAAACGCAGAACATATGCCAGCCAACAAACGCAGATTGTTTTTGCCAGTCTTTCACGGGCTCCCTTTTCCTGCGGCGCTATCCGAATGGTTTGCTACACGTACATGGTGAGTGGTGACCTCTTGCTACCTTCATATCTCGACATGCGATGGGGTTGTTCGTGAGAGCTACACGAGGAATAGCTCACCTCTTGCTCCCGGTCGACATCCCCGGCCGTCAACCCGGCCTCAGCCAGAGCGTGGTGTCCCACGTCGGGCACGGACCACAGGCGTCGCGCCGCCATCCACCCCTTTCCTGAGCCATCCACGAGCACCGCAACCAGCCGCGCTGGAACCAGCGCCCCATGATGCTGGTGCTGGTGCTGGTGGTGACGCTGATGGTGAGTGTTTTGATGGTGTTGTGGTTCGTGTTGGTGGTGGGAATTGTTCTCGCCCAAACCCGCGGGATCGATTCCGCCGCCTGTCAGGAAATGTTGAGGGAGAACATCGTCGTTGCCGTTGTCGTCGATGCAGGCATCAATACTAGGTCCGCTCCTCGCAGGAAAGCTGCCGCTTCCACCATCGGTGTCGTTTTTCGGAGCGCTGGCGCCTTGTCCATCATCGGTCAGATCCTTCCTGCTTCCCCCTGAAGACGCCGTCAAGTTTCTCGACGCTTCTTGACCCCCTTGCAGCCCATCACCAAAGCCAGGCAGCACGGAGTCCACATCGGGCAACGCATCCCCACCCGCTTTATCGTCGGTGGCATTGTCGGCCCGACGGTGCTCAACAGATGGACCAGTTGAAGGGTTGCAAGAGCGGAGAGGAAAGCGGAGGAGGGGGCACCGCAGTTCCTCTGCACAATCGAGATCGAGGTTTATTGGCCTTCCGTGGTGATTCACCACAACCTGAGAGGAGCACAAGCGAGCCCGGGCGATGGTCGGAGGGTACGGGGTATCGAGAAGCAGATTCGAGAGCACATGTTTGGCGAAGCGTGATGGTAGGGGTGAGGTGGTCTAGGGTGCCGGGCGGAGAACCTATGGGAGATTGCGCAAGGATACGGCCTAGGGAAGAGAAGAAGAAGCTTTGACTGAAGGACATGCCGAATGGACGAAAACAAACGATGTCTCTGGCCTCAACCGGTGATACGTTTGTTGTACAATGCATCCTCGAGCCCAATGGGAATGTATCATCCCGGCGCTAACGCCTTCGGTAATGCATGTCGTTCGGCGAACGCCTAATTCTTGGCGTGTTCGGGGAATCCACGCATCCTAGCATGTTCTCAGGTCTACCCACAAACCCTTATCAAATCCTCACGGATTTCTTCTTCTGAGGTCGCCTGTACCCGACTTCCTGCCAGTTCCATCTCTCAACTACGTCTGAAATCAGGACAAATCCCAAACGATGTTGAAGGTGGCCATAAGATGTGACTACTGAACCAGCGTGCGCGTGATTTCGGGGCTTTTGTTCGTGATAGCGACACATTTATCACGCTGCCTGCTCCCTCTACCCGCGGGGGAGGCCGACCAGCTCACCATCGCTCGCGTGTAAAACTTCGCCGGGGGAAGCGGCCACCCCATCGGCGGCCTGCCGTCTTCCGGCTCGCCTCCGTCATCAGCCCCCACCGCGGCCGACTGTCTCGCAATATCGGCACAACGCTGGCACCCGTGCTTGGGCCTGCCGTGCAAACCGCACGCTGGGATGTCCGGGCACCCGGTGGGAGACTGGAATGGCGGAACCAGGCGGTAGGCGCCGAGGAAGCTGGCCCTGTTGGGCGGGTGGACGGTGACGTGCACGAAAAAGTGATTAGTGGCGTGAGTTTCAATTGGCCTATTTCGCTGCGTGTTCGTCTTCACTATCGGCAAATATTGTAAACTTGCGGCCACGAGACCTGTGTCAAAGATACAACAAAGCCTTGTGCCTCGTCCAGGCCGCTACCTACAGCCCCCCCACGACTTTGCTTCAAAACCAAAACAGGTTTCTGCCATGGTTCCTGCGTACCCCCGACTAACCTGACATGGCCGCCGACGTCGATCGCAGCCGTGACGGTAACGCCGTCGAGGGTCTGGGTAGGCACCGTCCCATCCCTCCTCGCTTTCATCTTCTCCAAATCGAACTCGTTGTGACCCATGCGGAGGTGGAGCCCTAGTAGGCGAGCCTCCGGGAACCGGTGGCTGCACCCGGGGACCCCGCACGCGAACCGGGCGTGAAGGCTAGCATCGCCGCGATCGAGGACGGTGTCGCCGGCGCTCCCGCCGGCGCCGACGGTTTTGGCGGTCTTGGTTGGCGTTCTTCCGGCTGGGCCCCTGCAAGCTGTAACCGTCCCTTTGCTCACGGAGGTGTGTTTTTTTCCTCTGCCTGGCGCCGGCAGGCCTGACGACCACGGTACGCCATCCGAAGGCCATGATGGGAGCATGAACTGGTCGGTGAGAGGCGTTGGTGCCGCTGCGGCGAGGGCGTGCAGAAAGGGGTAGGAGATGGGCGGGGAGGGTTGACGGGCGGATAGAACAAGCCATGTGGCCAGAAGGGGAAGAGAGGGAGAGCGAGAGCGAGAGAGAGAGAGAGAGAGAGAAAGACGACAACGAGAACGACAAGCGCGGTCGGCATCTCATCAACATTTTCGGCACTCTCTGGGCAACAAAGTTCCCTTGACCTTTCGACCAAAACAACGGCACTCCGCGGTTCTTGCGATCGCACGCCTTTTCTCACCGAGTCTCATTCGGAAGCGGTGCTCCTTCTCCTGGTGTCTGTCCGCCGATGCCTTCAGATGGAAAACCTTCCCGCAGCCGGGATGCAGGCACACGTGCTTGCGGAACCCGCGGCCCGAAGGCGCTTGGACGACTCCGGCGGCGTTGGCCGAGGCGGCCGTGAGGAGCCCGTAGGCCGTTTTTGAGGCTTGCTCTACCGTAGGAACCTGATCGAGTTATCATCGTTTGGGACCGGTTTGGCATAGTTCGAGGTCTTCGAGTTGTGGCCTGGGCTGGAATCGGCCCGCCTCCTTAGGCCTAGTGGCGCGTTGAGAGAGGGGCTGTTCTCACTGTGATGGAGGCAGGAGGAAGACCGGGGGGTGATGGATCGAGATACAGTGGTGGTCCCTCTCTTCGGGCAAGCATGTGCTACGCTGGTTCACCTGCCCCGTAGGAGTCACCCACTGTCTTCAAAACAAACGACAAGGTGCTTGTTCTACCTGCGCCAATAACCGTCACTCGCTCAATACCGGCTACCCGTCCAGAATACCCAGCCCTATTGACAACCCACGGTGGTAGAGGATGCGGCAGCACTTCGTCATCGGGTAAGGCCCGTGCCGAGGTACACGGTCCAGCTCTGCTTTCCCTTCCTACGCTGACACACATCTATGACCGGCAAGATCGAGTGGTGGCAACACAAACACTCGTTCTTGTGGACAAATGATTCGAGGGCAGCGGCAATTGCAAAGCCATCTTGGTGGTCTGGCTTCCGAAGTAAGGTTCGCTTACCGCCTGCCAAGCCCCGGTGCTTGGACTCCTCGCTCTAGACTCCCCCCTAGACTTCAAAAGACGAACTGCAGACTCCATCTCTCCACCTGTCACTGTCCGTCGCTTTCTCCGAACACTGGAGAAGGTGGTGGGGGAAAAGGTGACACTAATGCGTTACGCCGACAAGTATTTCTCGAATGGAATGCTCCGAGAGCGGACGGGCGCTAGGACGCGGAGAGCCCGTGACGTTCAGGGCGAAAGACGAGTTCGATTGGTGGGACGTCGGATTCTGTCCAAGCAGTACACGAAACGACATCTACGTCCGCTGGCTGCTACTTCACACACGGCTGAATTTTGAATAAACACGACGCACCTTTGTGAGTGGTTGTTGAACCCTCCGCACGTGTCAAACAAAAAACTGTACACAGGCACGCGATTCTCTTGCTCTTGAAACGTCAAGTCATCTTTTGGCTTGTCAGAAGCGAGGTGAGACGAAGAAAAAATAGCGCAGCAGCTTCAAAGCGCTCATCCACCTTTGTTCGGGGGTGCCGCCAGCTTCACTCTCCGCGGTCCCGGGCCTCCGCTTCCTGCAGGCTTCCACCATCTTCGCCATGGACTCCTGCTTCTCCTCCTGAGTATGTGGCCTGCTCCCCGCGGAGCTACTAGTATCTTTCCTTTCTCCTCCTCCTCCTCCACCGTTCCTTGACGATTGTCCCGGCGCGCGTCGTTTTGCAGTTGCAGAACCAGAAGCAGTAGTACCAGTGGCAGAAGCAGACGCGGCTGTTTTGTAGATGCCGGAGGCTCGGGCATGGAAGCCTAGAGCTCGAAGGCGGTCGTCGAGCCGTTGCGCCCGCTTCTTGTTCGGAATCATTAGGCCCTGGAGTTGCCACGTGTTTGGTGTGCGATATGTTGGGTACGCGGAAAGGGTCAGACTGGACAGTTGGTTGTGCTGAGGACAGGACGGGCAGGAGTGTGGTGGGTTGGAACATGGCAAGAAAGAGAGGCGATCGAGCTTCGGCAAGTCGGTAGCATCATGTTTTCCCAAGCCTCGCCCGTACCTTGCAGAGCAGATAGATGCATTGAACCATGCACTCAGGTACTAGTAAACAAGCCCAACAGCTGTTGCCGTTCGGCACTAATTCATTTCACATTACCAGCAGATATTCTCTTGGGATCTCGTGGGCAAGGAAGACATGTACACAGATCTTTCGATTTCCACTCGCACCTCGACTCTCATCCTTTCCGCCTCCGAGATGGGGAGGTGGGGGTCTGTCGCCCCGTTCCTGATGTCCTTGATGAGCTTGCACCAATGCCTCTCCAAAAACACGGCATGCCTGCCGTGGACGATGTCGTCGTTACGTCGACGAGAACGCGGTCGAGAACGGCGGACGAGCGCGGTACGGGAAGGTATAAAAAAAGATAATACAATCACGTCCAAACCTGCAGGTGATTTCCATTCGCGGGCCTTCCTGACACGCACGCCTGAGGCCACCGGACCTGTTGAAGGTTCACGCTGTTTGTGCCTTGTGAGACATGCGAATATGCGTGAGTCCGTTTCCCAGCATTACTGTACTGCGAGAATAGTTCAGCATTTGAACCTTGTTTTGATGCTTCAGCTCGCGTTATCCGCAAAGTACTTCTCAAACGAAGCACGAAAAAGGTTATAGCACTACGTAGGTATCGTCTGTCGGTCGGAAAGGAGGTTCTCTCTGAAATTCCGTATGGTCTGTAGGGAGACCACAGTTTGGGAAAACCGGCCGACGGGTCCCAACACCTACAGACCGCCAACTCCGCCGACCGACAGCTTCTTGGCCAGAACAAACTGGCGCAGTACACATTAGAAGAACGGGGAGCAGTCCCAACGAATTCAGCGTACACACGTGTCTTTCATGGCCGTGAGTTTCGTGTAAGAGGCTAGGATCCCTCGCCTTTGAACCGAGAAATTGTCACGACGTACAGTAGTAGGTAGATGTTTTTTCTCGCTTCCCCGTTGCCAGGGACGGGGTGCAATAGGACCGCCAGGACAAGACGTGAACTCCTTCCTCCTCCATGAAAATCGTTTCACTACATAGTGCAAACGTCAACAGCAGGTTTGCTCATGAGCCGCACTCTCTGACGAGGGTACGTCGCCAAAATATTCGTAGACTGCTAAACCGGCCGCAAGGGGTTGAAAGGTTCTCTGGGGTCACCTTGCCACGAAGTCAGTGAAACGTCTATCATCCTCAAGCAGCTCGTGCCTCTCGTCGGACAGAGCCTTAAGGAGGTAAAGGTAAAGCCCGATTGGGTCTGTGGTGACCTGCACAAATGAAGAAGCAACAGGCACGGCCGGTTACTGCGTCGTACCAAACAACCAGACCTATTACTATGTCCCATCCACACAAAGTATCGTTGGAGAGGATCTGCCGTCTCCTACAAGGGGCAAGGAAAAGGATTAACATGGCCGACCTGTTTCGTTTAACGCACCATCTGATAACGCACCAAGGTGCGTCAGCCACAAGAATCGGGCACAACGAAGGCCACAATCATTGCGAGACAACGACGATGCTCGTCTCTTATTGCAGGTGTTGAAAAATTCCACCCAACGCGTATTCGTGTGCCCACCAATATACACGCACGCCGATTGGTAATATTGCTACCAACCAACAAGAGAGGAAAGGATACACGGGACTAGTCGAATTCAATAATTCTTCCAATGACATTATTTTTTGCCATCTTCTCGCAAGAGCCCTAGACGCTGACTAGAGACTCAGCGGTCAAAGAAAGTAGTTGCTGCGGCTGGAGGGGTGATGGTGAGTAGTGTACGAGAGAGAGGGATAGATGGGCTACTTAGCGATCACCAAGGACGCGGTTGCCGGTCCTGAAAACCATTCACGAACAGCGCACGTCAATATTCACTTCTAGTTTGCTCAAGTGCTGAATGGCGAGAAGTTGTTCTGAGTCTCGTCTCAAATTTGTACTTGATTCTGACTAATGGGCAAGCACGGAACCGAGTTCTTACGCCCTGAGGATCGGTAGATGGGAATATTGCGTAAAATGTGGCATCTACATGTAGACGCGAAACAATCCCATAAAAGCAGCTGCAGATACTTATGGTCATTGACACGGTTGTTCACGCGCCTTTAGTGTGCCAGCCTTGACGAAGGGTACGGCGGCCGAGATCGCAAAGCCTTGCCGTAGCTCCTTCTTGCTCATGACGGGAGCGAGGCACAGCCGGCCATCCACCCTCGAGGTGTTTGTCGCGATGTCATCTTGCACTAACAAGCGGAAAACCCCAATGTCAACATTGGTAGTAAGCATATATGTCAGTCAGCGATCGTCTTGCACATGGTCTCTGCTTCCTCTGCGACATTAATACGTGGTGAATAGCATGTGGTTTCGAGTGGTTTCATCGTGAGCTACGCGCCAACACAACTGCGTTTGTTAATCCAATGCGTTCCCGGCTTTCGATCGAGATACCGTGCAAAGCGGAATGTGGTATTGACCTTTCTTTTTCTCTATGCGGTCGACCGCATAAAACGACGCTTTTGTTCATTACGCACACCCCATCATGAATGATTGTGCGGATCCTCATGTCTGCACTTGCGCTCTACGCGCTTCTTTGCGCGTGATACCGTCGGATTGAAAGTATGAAAGCTTGGGGGCGATAAATGAAAGCATTCCATGTCCATTGCCTTCCGCCGAATAGTCAAACACTGTGGGCTAGCCCTGTACTCTCTTTCACGAAGGTGGGAAAACTGTTTGCACATCGTTCAGCTGGCGCTCTAAGGACCTAACGAGCACTGCACCGCAATGCCTTACATTTGGCGGCGTAATCTGCGGCGTTCTTTCCCTGGACAGCGCTGTTCATCTCGGCGAGCGCGGCTCTCTCCGCTTGCCCCCGCCTCCCCGCGCACGAGGCGTCACGACGCTCCTTCTCTTGGCTCCTCGCCTCTTGAAACTTTTCACAAAAAGACAATGGTAAGATCCCATGTTAGGTTGAATGCAGAATTACTTCATCTCGAGTACTGCCAAAAAGCCTAAATGAATGTGAAACCGCCGGTCAGAATGAACGAACGCGTTGGCGTCTTCTAAAGTTAAAATGTGGCGCATTTCTGCCCCTGACTCACACCCCCTTTGGTTCTAATCATTTCCGATGGTGCAGACGTTACTGCGCGAACGTCCATGCTCTCGTCCACAGAGATCGCCAAGTGATGAACAATAATTGCGGTATAAAGTAACTTCGAGAGGGGGCCACCCTTTTCTCAAGACTAAAAATGGCCTAGAACAATATCACCGTGCTGGCATATGAAGCTTGTTGGACGATTGGAGCGTAGCAATAAACGCGATATTGTTCACAGCACAAAACCTACCGATGGTATGTAGGTGATTTTTCTCTTGTTCGGAGACGTAGCACCCTGGTTTGCGGGACGAACCATGTCCAAATTTTCCTTTGGGAAGCCCGCAACATCCCCAGTGGCAGTCGGTGACAGCGCAGCAGCACCAGAACCATCAGCACCATCGGCTGATGTACGACGCCCAAAGAATGGAGGGGAAAGCTCTGCCAGAGAAAGCGCTGTTATACCACCCGGTTGACTTGCTTCTTCGGTGATGCTTCTTGATCCCCTGCCCGGCTTCTGTCGTCGCCACCGCCGTCGGGCGCGACTGGACGTTGTCGCATGTGGAGGCGTTTTGGTTCCCCCGCGCGCGCCGGTAACGCGGAAGCCGTTGGGACGTTGAGCGGAGATGAGGGCCGCTTGAGATGGGGAGTTATTGGTGTATTGAGCCCGGCGGAGGTTTGACGCTGCGGAGCAGCCCTCGACGTTGATTGGCCGGTCGACGACGGTCTTGGACAGGCCTTTCGACAGCAAAGCACTGAGCTGTAGGGGAATATCGAAGGGGCGTGATTTTCGGGGTCGGCGTATCATGTCTGGGGTCGGCAGCACGGGTGCCAGAACAGTACTTGTCTTTGGAGGCGTCGATACTAAAATCATGAATCGCGATTCACGGGAAGCGGCGGCAGATGACGTGAAGCGACAATGACCGGCAAACTGCTCAAGCAAGTCCGGTCAAAGCGTCGGTTATACGGGCAAGAATCGGTGATGTCCTCAGTCAGAGCAGTAGATGTGAGGCGTGCTCGCAATCGAACTACGAGCATCGACCACTTCCCTACGGTAGGCACGCGCACAATACAATACGAGGACCATAGGGTCTCCCACACTTTGTACAGTTTTCCCAAACGACCCACGGGACTCCCATGGGTGACCCATGGATGATCCGTGGGCCGCCCATGGGCGCGACGTTTAGGCCCATGGGCAGTCCATCATGAGCGTGCTCATGGGTAGCCCATGGGACGCCCATGGGCGGCCAATGAGAGCCCTTCAACCGAACCAGACAATAGTATATCTGCTTGGGAACGGGCACTATAGCGGCTTATAACCCTAACGCTAACGTTAACCCTATCCCCAAGCCCACACAATACGTGCTAGGTTGGCGCTGGTGGCTGAGTTCTACTATAGGTTGATGTGAAGGTGGCTAAATTCTAGGCTGATATGCCGGTGGCGAAGTTCTAGGTTGAAGTGCCCACGGTGGGCACTTCATGGGCCGCCCATGGGCCGCTCATGGGCATGTCCATGGGTCACCCATGGGCAGCCCATGGGCGGTGCAACAAAACTGTCAGTAGTGCGGGAGATTGGGACAATATGTCAGAGGGAAACGCTCCCAGCAATTGTTTTCAACGTTACCGATGTATATTCAAATAAACAACCCGCTCCACATAAGGTGCCCCCCGTCCCTGTCCTCATGCGCTCTCCCCCTCTACCCCCTGGGCAGCTGTCTTTGCATGGTTTCGAGTATTAGAAAAACCTTTTTCACGTCGAATACAGCACTAACTCATCGCTGGTTTCCTGGGCTCTTATCTCCGGATAGAGGTCATCACGACTTACTTTTTTTAGAAGATGAAACTTATTTTATCCTCAAGATAGGACAGGATCGCACCTGCTTCTGCGGAACCACCCGACCACGCTGGTCCTGCTTCCGAACGGTTTCCCCTTTTGCAGGCCCAGATCCACCCACCACCAGCTCATGGGCGTCGAACACGTGCCCACATTCGCACATCTTAAAGCCGAGTTGCTTCGTCCTGCCGGCACGGGCTTTTGTGCACGCACACCCAGGTTTTTCGCACCGTCCGTGCCTTGGGAAAATCGGGGGAGCGAGGACAAACCATTTCATTTCTTTGAATCGTGGACAGTATCACCGGCGCATCATCTCGAAGACGTGAAGGGCAAAGAGCACTTACAACATAATCGAGACAACTGTTTCACGCCGAGTTGAAAAGAGGAACAATGTGCATCACTTTGTATGCACATTTCTTCTTCAGAAGAACGCACTGATGGCCCATTGCTAGCGCACAGTACCATGCAGTACTCCAATGACTTCGCTCCCATCCTCCTCTACCCTCGCCCAAATCCCCGCCTGCTTTCCCCGCCTCTTCCACTCCCCGCATTGCCTCTATTCACCGGATGCACAGCGTGCACAGGAGGCGGCCATGTCGGGCGCAGGCGCTCGACTTGGAGCCCGCGTTGTGGTACGAGTTCAGGAACGAGTGCCAGGCGCAAAAGCCGTCTCCGTCGAAGTAACGCTTCACGATCAAGGCTGCCTCTTCTTTCTGGAGCGGATAGCCCGCTTCGCGGAGGAAGCTGGGCAGCAGCGGGAGGACGGAGAGGGGGAGAGGGGGGGGGGTGTACTCATAGTCGTGCATGCCGTAGTCATTACACCATTTAGACCTCGCCTCCCTAACAAGCCGGGACGGAGCACGCCGGGTTCTCACGGGATCAGGCTCTCACATCACCAAGCATACAGCGCCGTGAGCTATTTGGCAAATCGCATAAACGGTGCGCTGCATCCTGCTAAGGGTGTTCGGCATCTTGTGCTTACTTCCTTGCGTTCGGATGACAGCCGCGTATGAATTAAGATATGTTCTGGTGCTTTCACTTCCAGAGACAGTTGTGAGCACGGTGTAACTGCCTCGAGGGTGCTTGACCAATTTATCACGTGGTGCGATTATCCCCTATGCGCGGAGTGAGGGTTCTCGACCCCGCACAACGTAATCTTCTCGACCACCATGATAGTTACCCAAAAAACAACTAATGGCAAAAAATAAGAGGTAACCTGGTTGCCGAGCTCACGAAGTGACGAAAACCCACCCCCCATGGCAAACACCGGGGGGAGCAGCTTGTTTTACAACGTCTTTGCCATACGACGAAAACCCAAACCCCGATGGCAAACGTTGCCATACGACAAAAACCCAAACCCCGATGGCAAACAAGTGGGAGGGGGGGGGAGGGGTGCGGTTTGTTCACTTGTTTCCCCCTTGCGTGTTCCCTTAACGACTCTTGCCTCTCTCAACCGCGGGAAAATCGGCATGCCGGCTAGATTGATGTTGTTGCTAGACCGACGTTGCGTTCCGTTTTTCTATCCGAGGCAAGGGAACAATAAATACGTACCAAGGCTTTGTTGCTAGGTTATGGGGGGGGAGGACGCGGAGTTGAATGCACGTTTCGCTTGCCTATGTGGAAAATAGTACTCGTTGCATGTGTGTGGACCGACTTTTTCATTGATCACACCGTGCTATCGCTGTTACCATTGTTGGTATCGTTGTCGCGAAAACGCCGCTACAAGGGAAGCCCACCTCTCGAGACCGATCTTGAACTCGACCTTGGAGCAGGTGCCTGTCCTGTCCCTGTCAAACTTTTCCGTGAAGTGTCTCTCCCCGGGGAGTGCTTCCAGGGTCGATCGGACCAGAGAAGAGGTGGACCCGAGTCCCTACAATGCGACGAGCAACGAGCATGGTGTCAGCCGCGTACACTCTGCATCCTTGCTGCAAGCTACGTTCACAACACTTGGCGGGGCGGTGTTGTGAGCAGGCTGGGACGTGGTATGTGAGTCAATTTCCGGGATGGAAGCGAATACCCTAAGCGTGAGTCACGGAGGTCCCGCACGAACGCTGTCCACCAGGGCAATCGGGACTGCAACTACAGGAACAGATTTACAAACAAGACTGCTGCCCTCTGGTGTCGATCTTTCCACACCTGCAAAGGTCGAACGACAAAGTACAGACAGCACACGCACTTGCACCAGGCTGCTGCTTGCCTGATCTCGGCGTTCACCTTCTGTAACTCGTCATAATTCCCCGCATCGACGTTCCCGCTGGCGGACTGGGACGCAGAGAACTGTTGTAAAGGTGCGCTTTCTCTGGAAACGAGGTACTTGTTCTTGGGCAAGAACCGGGCGTAGATACCGTTGGCCGTTACGGTGTCCGTTCCGAGCCACCCCCAGACCTGTAACAACGCGAAGCGAAGGTTGAAGAGAGGAAATAATAATACGGACGCGAAGGGGGGAAAATGATCTTTGGTGGTTGCAACCGCTATTTAGCGTGTTGCTGCTAGTGCACGACAATCGGGAACCATTTACACGTTTGCAGAGTTGGAGTGATGCTTTCTCTGTTGGGAGTTCTGGCATGGCTGGCAGCGAATCGGCACAGTCATAATGGATCAACCGGGCTTTCAATGGGTACTCTTTTCACCCTGTCCACAAAATTCACCATCTCAACAGGCTGATAGTTGTTGATGCCCTTCCCTGTTTATTCCGGGAGGAGACCGAAACAGCATGCGCAACACCCAGTGTATGTGGTCGTTGGGGGTGTGCCATCAGCAAGTACGGAAAAATTGTGTCTTGCGTATTTTCGACCTTCTCGGTCGGCCTTACAAAGCTCATGTACCTCCAGAAATCGTATTAAACCGACACCAGGAATCCAATACCAATCTCTTCTGCCGTTAGCATCACTAGGTGCCACGTTCGTCAATTGTTTTAATGTCAACCTACTTCACCATACCTCCTTGATCAGGCATGCCTTGAAAATCGTCAAGGGAATCGGTCACAGTCAACCACACCGCGTCACCTGGCCTAGCAGCGCTCTTTCCCGACGGGCCGTTACCCTGGCCAGCAGCCCCCGGACAAGTGGCTGAAGAGTTCGAACGGCACCATCGAATTCTCGCCGCATCTTCTGGGTGCGGCGCCTGTAGATAAAATGTCGCAGGAAAGCCATACAAAAGAGAGGTCCTGAGAATGAAACGAGTTAAACCCTGCGTCCGTCTTCTTTGAAGTGTGTCTGCGGGGACGATCGTGGTCACCGAAAGCACGTAAGCTAGCAGTTGGTATGGTGCTCCGTACGGGAGTTTCGTGCTTCCCACACCCTCGTCAACGGAGATAAGTACGGAGGTGAACTAGCTTGTCGCACCAACCTTATGCAGTATACATGAACGGCAACATTTTCGCTGACCGCGAAAATACTTTGGACACGACCAGCAGAGCCTCAAAGTGTTCGTGGGGTCTGCAGACCACGGCAACAAAGTATCCCGGCCGTCTCGCGACAACCCAAGCCATTAAACACGCCTCTGTTTCATGTCACAACCTGGATGCGATTTCTTTTGCTTGCGCCGGCACAATTTCACGGCAGCTACTGCTCTCCCCTTGTGGCTATATTCTACGCCGATAGACTCACCTATCGGCGAACATTCTTATGGTGCTCTGCATCGCGACCGCCGCCCAAACCTCCCGCCGGTGGGCCACTCGCCGCGTCCCAAGCTCTTGCCTCGCCACATAACACCGCCAACTGTGTTGCGGTCCCCAGTTGGGAAGTGACCAGGGCGTGTGAAGGGACAAGTGAGCAGGTTAGGTCTGTCAAAATCATGCCTATTTCTGACGAATGGCCGCGCATTTCCTGGCAGTCGGGCATCGACATAATGCACAGCGCATGGCCACACAAGCTGAGTCCAGTGTCCAAGATCGAAGCTCAAACGTGGAATTTCAAATGTCGAGAGTCGACGCAGAGATCTTGCGTAGACAGAGCCGAGCATGAAGCTTGGTACGACCATGGCGAAATAGATTAAACCTCGGGCAGGAATAGTGTCAACTGCGCGCGCGCGCGGGCGGTCCTGTTGTTTCTTACATTTCGATGGCGCCGCCATCTGCTCACTTTCCGTTCCTGTTCCTTCTCAATGGGCTTTGTTCTCTTACGCACGCACACTTTTCGTTCCTCTTCCTGCTCAATGAACTTTGTTCTCTCACGCACGCACACGCACGCCTATTGGCAACCTGATTCCACGACCCCATTCGCGGTTCTGAAGGGTGCGTGTGGTGTTGCATGCGTACGATCGCAAAGAGCTTGTGTGTCGTGGTTGTGAAGACTCACAATTTCTGAGTCGTGATCGCCGCTCCGTGCCTTCTCACGGTTATCGCCCGTAACATCGCCGCCTTCTCCCTCCCTTTCTTCCCCCTCCAAGCTCGCTGAAAACTGAGCGCGACAGCCTGAAACACCGAAAAACACGGGCAGGCCGAACGCGCCACCACCGCTTACCCGTGGCTTGAATAGCACACGAGACGACTAAACAGATAGATAAAGGTTAATCCGGAATCTACACGTAGTCGATTACCTTTCCTCGCTGATGGCACGATGTCAGCAGTGCGGTTCGTCGTTCGTGCAGCGACTGACTACAGCAAGTTTCTATCTCCACCCTGCATTTCTGCGCGCCAATAGGTTGGCAACTGAAGAACAGGACTCCCCTTGCGTTGACTATGACTTGGTTGACCGCCAAAAACCCCAAGCCCGCTGCCGCCCTCGGTCCACCCCCCCGCCGACTGCCACGACTACATTCTCGACCGCCAACATCAACTCGCGCAAAGTGACGGACTCCTGTAACAAAATGTACCCCCAGCCGCTGCTCACGTTCTTCTTGCGCATTTCTTCGCGGATCCTCCTGGCCACCTTGGCGGAGGCGACGTGAGCTCTGGCGAGGAGGAAGAGCATCTGCCGCTGCACCATTTTCCGTGCTCGCTTTCTCCGGAAGAGGGCTCTAGCCTGCATGCCTCGGGCCATTTTTTGGATCGCCGTGGCGTTCATGTTACGGAAGGCCGAGATCTACGGCGCAGGTGGCGGCGTTGGGGGGGGGGGGGTGCGTGGCCTCGAGTAAGGATGGGGAGGGGGGGGGGATTCAATATCATGCACGAAAATGGTACGATACGATCCCCGCA
Source organism: Ectocarpus siliculosus (assembly GCA_000310025.1). Lineage (NCBI taxonomy): Eukaryota > Phaeophyceae > Ectocarpales > Ectocarpaceae > Ectocarpus > Ectocarpus siliculosus. The sequence goes on along the minus strand of FN648657.1, from coordinate 17,672 downwards.
TCGTGGTTTTCCGTCGACAAGCACGCGTTGATTGAGGGCGCGAGCTTCGCAACGGGCAAGCTAGTCCCGAGAACCACGTTGTACGTTAGAAACGGAAAGAAAGGAGGGAGCACCTTTGACAGGCTATGATTTGATGGCCTGCTGTTTTGGCTATGCGGGTGTATGAGAATCACCAGAGTTGCACAACAAAGAATACAAGTTGGCACTCTAACTTCCTGATATTTCCGTTCCGTGAAGGTACAACAAGCGGCATCTATTTTCTGTTGATCAATTTGCTCTCGTTCCCGCAAACACAACCGGGGGGCCCCCTCGGTGATTCAGGTACCCCGCCTTAATATGAATTCATGCGTGCTCGCCTGTCGCACGAGAGTTCTCGCAAGGAACCGGCGGACCAGGGACTGCATCACGATCGCCGACTCGACGCGAAGCAGAGCCCTCAAGGGGTGCTCCAGGGCCACCATGGCCCTCAGGTGCCTGCGCATGTAGCGAAACACGATCGGATACACCAATGATAAATGAAGCGTTCATGCACGGAGCACATGATGAATTTTTTCAAGAAGGCCTCTCGCGTCCATGGGTTCTCCGCAAGAACATGTGTGCACTACACAGCAGTGAAACCATCTAGACTATAGTGGATTCAGTCAAGGCCCTACTACCGGCAGCTGATACCAAGAACCCCGAAACGACATCAGCTTCACGCCGAGAGTTCTCTCACTGCCACCCCGTCCTACATGTCACATGCCAAAACTTTCCCCAAGGGCGTGCGTTCAGGAACGGTAGTCGATAGAAAGGTATCGTCAGCCCTTCATTCATTCTACGTTTTTTTTTGTGGAACCTGCGGCCGACCATGATTATATGCTTTGTTTGTGTCGCAGCCGTACGTAGCTTCTGAAAGTTGGTGAGATCGGGTTCCAGCTGTGGACTCTGTTGGTGCCAGCGGCGTTCCACAGTGTCGAGAATTGGGGGCACGACTCACATCCCTCAAGAACAGGTGATACGGGTGAAGCAAACCCTTCTTCGGCAACTCTGGACATGAATCCTTGTATGGGGAAGGGCAGTTCGCTTACCTTGCGCGGTAGCCACGATAGGTTCTCTGCACAGCTCTCGCCGCCCGCTCTCCGTTTTTCTCCTTTTGCAGCTGGCCGAAACCAGCGAAGACGCGAGAGTCCGCAGATCGGGGATAGAAGGAGGGGAGGTCCGAGTCAAACGCTTACTGCCAGAACCAAGCGCGGTGCCTTCCATGGGACTACCGTGGAAAACCCATCTGCATCGCCCGACAAAGTGTTTGCCCATTCAAAAATACAGGTCGCATGGGAACCTTCCTCGCTCTAGCATCAAAAACGAGCACCTGAATGCGACCAAGAGCCGGCCCACCCTGCCCCAAACGAACTTCCACACATCAGTCGCTACCATGCGGCGGAATCTATCCGAGAGTGCGTGCCATTCTGGCCTTCCTCACCCTCCACTGTGCCAGTTTTTGCTGACGCCGAAAGTTGGCCATCGAAAATACTGGCGGCGGTGGCGGGGGGGGCACAAACGCGGTAGGGGGGCGCAGGCCTGCGGGCGGCAACCCCGGCGGCGCTTGCGGGTGTCGAGGACGGATCGCGCTCTTGCGGGCTCGCCCGGGACCCTTGATGAACCACTTATTCCACGCCTGAAGGATGAATGGGAGGAATGGTGTGTGTACCGGGGTGCCGATTGGAAAACGAAGACCGAACGTTTTGTTTGTAGGGTGAATGAAACTTCACTAGTTCATCTGGGCGGGGCAGGTGTGAAAGCGGGGGTGGGAGGAGGTCAGTGATCGAACAAGTCGTCGCGGTATGGGTGGGTTGGGTGTGTTTTTTTTGTTTTGGGTAATAGTATTTTTTCAGTTTTAGGGATACATCATCGAGAGAATTGACGAAAGAAATCAGGAATTCCTCTTGCTAGAACGAGCACGTGGATGTTCGCGAAGGCCACCCACTACTCCCGCCAGTACAAACATCATAGGATTGGCCAGCTCAAATTTGCCAGAGCTGGCCAATGAAATCACAGGCAAGCTACGGCAGAGGACATTATTCACCCTAACGAGCCAATAATTACTCTCACCAAGAACTCCTCCCCGCCCGTCCCAGGGTCCGTGTCAGCGCTCCCCAAACGCTTGTTCTTGAAGCGAACCCCTGGTGCGCCGAAAGCCGTCGTGTTGCGGATAGGCCCTTTCGTAAGCTGAACCAGGAAAGCGGGTTGCAGGAGGCACGGACAACGAATTTCGTTGTTCAACATTTGCCAGGTAGCGCATATCAAGGGGGTTCTTGACCATAAGCAAGTATCCTGGGCAGGGGCTGGACATCGTCATACCACGTAGTACTCGCTTGATGCAACAACGCGCCCGAGCTTTGGCTGAACCATTCCCAGCGTCCATGTTCTCCCCCGTGGCTTCATGTGCAATTTTTCGCAGCTCGATGAGAGCCGTATTCGACAATCCAAGCACATGGTAAAGGTTTTTCCCCTGCGGGTATTGTTTCCGTCACTGATGTGCTGGAGTGGTCGCTCTTTGAGGTGCTGCAGAGGCTACCACGGTACTCCGAGGCAAAATACCCCCCTGAACACGGTACTGGCGGACACGGCCGTCACCATAACGTCATGTTTACGTCGAAACTGGTGTTTGTGTTATTCTACATCCTGTCGTGCCAAGGCACTTGGCGTCCTCTAAAGCGTCTGCTCCTCTCACCTGGACCAAACATTCGTTGCACAAGGCGCCCTCGTTCGCGGTGGAGATTACCACCGGATCATCTCCGTGTGAGTTGGACACGCAGCGAGTCGCGTGCCAGCCGCAGGTGGCCAGGGTGTCGTGGATCTGTCAAGGCAAGCAAGGAGTTCCATCACTGGAAGCGCGCCATCTGCTGAAACATACCTGTCGTGGCGAGCACCGCTGCACCGCTGCTGGCATGCCGTTACAGCCGTGACGCCACGTTCAATCGAGGGCGTCGACGTGCTCTTCGTTGTGTGCTTATTATAGTTGAGGAAGACCGTTCCAAGCACTACCGTAGCAAGTGCAGAACGACAACCGTACGCGAAGGGTGATGTGCTGCAGGGATCAAACAGTGCACATTGTTTCCGGAGGTCTTGCCTGCACTTTCTAGCCTCACATCTGAACGCTGTTATCCTGCCAACCCCCTCACCAGTACGCCAAACTCGTCTTTGAAGAGCCGGTGCGGGTGTACCATGCGATTGTTGGTACAGAAGCACTGCTCCCCCTTCGAGTCTTCAAACGACGCATGTGAACAAGAGAAGCGGAAACGTTGGATGCAAGTTTGTGACGCGATAAACAGCACAGTCATGGACTTCTCGTAGTGGTTGGCAAGAAACAAAGGACCTCTCGGCGCCAAAGCGCTTCGAGTTCAGTCACAGGTAACTACAGCAAGGTAGCTCGATATGTACATACCTTGTCCTACCCTTGGCCATGTCCTACCCTTGGCCAGACATGAAACGGATGGTGTGCTGGGACTAGCAACAAACATCCTGATACGGTCCGTGTTAGGTCTGGCGCAAGGACTACAAAAATACATCCGCCGACAAGCACGCAAGACCGTTCTGGCGTGCAAGACCGGCATGGTTGCGACAGCGGGAGCCACTCACTGACGTTCTGCCAATGGCACTTCTTCAGGCGGGCCCCGCCGAAAGGGTTGGCAGGTTTGCTTTTCTTGCCCCCGCCGGCGACCTGGAGAAGGTTTTCGTCGATGAGACTCTCCGGCTCTACCGTCACCAAGAGATCGCTGCTCTTCAGACGAGCGTTCCTAACCTGCCTGCAGAGACCCCTGTTTCCGTAAATGTGTGTGGTGTGCACATGGTCGAGAAGATTCGCGGCGATCTCGCGTGTGTTAGCTGGTTTGCTTCTTCGGTAGGAGAGGGCTCCCGCTTTCAGATGTATTCTCGAGGCGCACTAATTGGATAGATTTCAACCCCCCGACAATGATGGGCATGAGCCGGATCTTGTTAGAGAGAATGTAGGAGCAGTGGCGGTGCTCAAGCAGCCCTTCGACAGTGCAGAGGTTACGTGGGGCTAGCTGTTACTCCGGCATGCACTTTTTCCTCGAATCGGAACAGGAAGCACGGCAAAAAACAGGCGAACTTGCTCCCTCCGACATCACCTTATTCGCAGAAATCTGTCCCTTCGCATGGCCATGTACGCTCGCAGCTTCTCCACCTTGTCAGTTTTCTTGACGGCATGTCTCCATCGTCGCTTCACCGAAGGGGGAACGAAGGTCCACTCCCCGGTCTGCTCCAGCTGGTAGCGGTGCTTGTGGAAGTGGTGGTACATTTGACCCTGTCCCGAGAGGGGGGTATCGAGGCACCGCGAAGGGTAGCAGGAGCTTTTCAACGCGTAGATAGTGCCGGTACTGTATTTTTGTCGGTTGATGTGCCACACATTGCATGTAGAAAATAGTGGCGTTTTCGGCTACCTCGCAGAAGATCATTACAAAGGAGCGTGTTTGGCAAAAAATGTGTCGGAAGTGCGCCCTTGCCTCTGTGCTCGCCATGAGCCGGTCCAAGGCCATGTCGTGCAGGCCAGTTTCGACCATTTTCCGGATCCGGAGAGCTTCGTCCAGCTCCTCCTGAAACTCGTGATGAGCATCCAGACGCTCTTCTGCGTAGTCGGCCTGGCGTATGGGCACGCCGACAGATTGCACCACATCGACAACGAAACAGCACGGATAGCGACCGTTTTCACATGGCTTGAAGGTGACTTGGCCGGAGAGATGCGAAAGTTGTGTTTTTTGTCTTTTGTGTTTCCGTGCGGTCACAAAACGTGCAACACTTTCTCGGCGCGGTAGACATCAGAGGTCGGAAACGGGATACCCTCAAAGCGCACAAGACAACAGTCGTTCGAGCCAATGGTTGTTAATGAGTGTAAACGAAATGGTGTTGGGTGGCACGTCCCATGTTTGAGTATCATGGGTATTTTCATTTGTTTGAATCATGCTAGAAATTCAAACGCGGGGCATTTTGTTCGAAGCCATACGATCTGATACAAAACACAGCTGGGAGAGGCAGAACAAGCGGGAGGTAAAGTGAGAGAAGAAGTCGGGGAACAGTCAAGTTACACCGTATTATTCACAGGTGGTTTTAGAAACATTGGTATGATCTGCTCTTCGACATGACATGTATGGAGTTGACCCGTTTATCGTTCAATTCTATCATATGCGTACGACGCTCTACAATGTGTACAAGTGCGGGCCCGGCTAGGACCGCCCTTTCTCCAACGTACCACGACGAGAATCCTCGAGCGTCGCGCGCTCTTGACGAGGCGATTTGACATTAGCGCAGTGCCGTTTGCTCTATTTACGGCAAATTTTCGTTGCTCGGTTTGAAAGACATTGGAGAAGAGGCACTGGCACCAGGGGTCATAGACTATTATTATAGTCTTAACACACGTCCAACAAACAACCGCACAACATCTCAATAGACATTTGGACTTTTGCTGTCCGCTGTGTCCGTGTGTTGGATCTTCCATCAATGGTGTGTTACTCTTGACGCAATCACTCCAAGTGCTGCTGGAATTAATCAAGCCTGTCCTGGTCGATAAAACCCGAGGTACTTGTAGGAGCTTAGCATCCAGTTGGTTGATGAACATGGTCGCAAGATGCAGACACTCGCTGAGACGCCAGATATAGATAAATGTGGGTGCAGGAGGCACCCCCAAGGCAAAGCCAGCACAGCCATTCTCTCTTGCCTTCGCGCCAGCTTCTGTCCACGGTAGCACCGCCTTGAGTGAATCCCAGAAGCCCACTTCGAAGTTCTCGTCCTCAGACCCCTCCTCCCTGTCGTCGTCATCGTCGCTGCCGCTACCAGACGACGAAGACCTTGAGGAGCTCGATCCGCTTGAAGAAGAGTCATCATCGTCATCGGAGCTATCAGAACCAGAGCCATCCTCATCACTGCTGCTGCTGCTGCTGCTGTAGATGTTCTTCTCCTCTTGCCCTTCCCCCTCTGCATGACCCAGTGCCATGCCTGCTACAGCAGTAGACTACAGCAGTAACCTAACGTTACTCCTCTTAGTTGTGATGCCTGCGCAAGTGTTACTGTGTTTTGGGCAGTGTTCCTTGCCCATGGGCGTTAGCTGCCGAAACGCGGTGGATATCCTCTGCACCCATCGTCGTTTTCGGAACATGAGAGACACCGCTCTCTTGGCGTTCTGCTGCAAGTGGTGATTATTTGTTGTGTCTCTCGTAAAATTCCTCGACTTCGCGGGGGAGCGAAAAAAAAAATGAGACCGTTTCGTCGCCGCCTGCTGTGTCTGTTGAACTCCCATGTCCCGGAGCCCCCGCATCCCGCATCTCCCATCCCCCGGGAATGCCTTCTGTAGAACCCCTCCCTGCGCGGCTTTCGGATGGCTCTCGCGCCGCCTCGAGCTCATCTTGTCTGGGATTAGCAGAAGGTAGAATCCTTCTCGACCCCACCCCCAACCTCAGCCATGTCGGCCCGCCCCGTAGTGTCCGTTTTCTCCAAGGAAGGAGTGGCCCAGGAGTCCACCACGCTCCCCGCCGTGTTCACGGTGCCCATCCGGCCCGATGTCGTGAACTTTGTGCACACCAACATGGCCAAGAACCACCGCCAGCCTTACGCCGTGTCCAAGCGCGCCGGTCACCAGGTGCGCTGAAGAAGCAAAAGGAGACATCAGGGAGAGGGAGAGGGCTCTTTTTCGGCGTGGTTGCCCTTTGTGTTGATGCAGCTGTCTATCTTATCGTGTTTTTCTCTTTGCTGTTTTCCAAGCGTTGGCGCAACGCCCCACTAGCACGGGGACACAACCACACGTCGAGGGGTGGTCAACGCGTGGGCAGTTGCTGCAGCATTCGAGCATACTGGGTTGTGCCATTCTGCCTTGCGTCATCACCGTGGCCATCTTAGTATCCTTGCTTTTGTTGCCATATTTGTTGGATATGCAAAGCATGGACGTGTCGTATCGTCTCTGACCGGCTTTGTCAATCCTGGTATCCTGGGTGTGCCGACTAACAAAGGTGGCAGACAAATTCAAGTGGTAGACATCATTTAGCTGCGGCCCCGTTTGACTCAATGATGCTGTACCTGTATTTTGTCAAGGCAATCAACCGCACCATTCACGACCACTGCTGTAGATCCCAGACATCGCTTGCCGGTGTTCTCTTCTGTCGCCACACTGCTGCCTCACGTTGGTTTTCCCACGAGCAGCATAGAAAGAAAGCCGCACCCATGTAGAGGTACAGCAGTGAAGTCGTGCGTTGCCCTCGGACAGAAAAGGAAAATCGATGATGCGGAATGCGGAAAAAGTGACGCTGCATACGTTACACAGCAGCACGCGGCAGCAAACAAGACTGCGGTCACTGGTTGCCTGTACTGCGGTGCATGCACTTGTGCTATTTACCGCTGTACACAGACAGCAGGATGAAACGCAGCAGAAATACTGAAATAGTTCTAGCAAAGGTCGTGTCGGAGCGGGAGTGCACATGTCCCGGCTTGAATCATGGCCTCGACACTCGATACTATTGCACGTCAGTTTTATAAGTCCTGCAAGCAGTATCACATCACATCAACAATTCGAGCCGCTTCGTTCTCGTATGAGCATGGCCAATAACAGTCAAGTACCTGCGAAGCTTGCCCCTTATTCGCGAGCTTGGAATCCACTCAACTTGTCGATGAACCTTCCAGCATCCCATCCGCTCAACTTGTCAAGAAACCTTGCAGCATCCCCTTGTATCTAACTGCTGTTGCCATTTTGCGCACCTGTGCTTCGCCCGCCCGTTACGGTAGACCTCGGCCGAGTCTTGGGGAACGGGTCGCGCCGTGTCGCGTATCCCGCGTGTCCAGGGCGGTGGAACTCAGCGTGCCGGACAGGGTGCGTTCGGTAACATGTGCCGCGGCGGGCGCATGTTTTCCCCCACGAAGATCTGGCGCCGCTGGTGAGGCTGTTGTCGCCTACAGCAGTTACATAGTTTTCGCATATTACGATACGCATGTTTTTCTACGTAAGAAAACATGCTGGATAAAATATAGAATCGGCTAAAGTTGGGGTCAGGGTCTGCATGCCCCCTCTCTGATATTTTTTCGTAAATAGCCTTGCTTTCTTTGTGTGGGCAGTCTCCCCGATTTTTGCGACAGCTATTTGCACCATTGGTATTCGTAAAAGGCGGGGAAGAACTGCTGTGTATGTGGAACTGTATACATTCCATATCCACGTTCCCGCCTTACTGGATGGTCTTGAAGTTAACGTGGGTACTGTAGTTCTTTTGCGCCGGTTGGTGTGCGGTCTGTTCTGTTTTTTCCGTGGTTTGGTCATGTTTGCGGCAATAAGAACGCCCCACACATGCCGTGCGGTAGACCTTGAGTTCTTTTCCACTCCCGTCGTCCGGAGTGACTGGATGCTGTCCAGCAGCGGGAACGTTTGATTGTGAGTAATGAATCCAATCCAAGTGTGTTCTTATGTTGAGGCAACTCTTGTGTTGACTCCCTGCGACAAAAAAATTGTGTTATCTTTTTGTTTTTAGTTTTTACGAACCCATGTGATCCATGAGCCCACGCGGTCCTTCTCGTTTGTAGGGCACATAGTAGCAGGCAGTGGTAATGCATTCCTAGATACGCTTTGCGGGTGCAGGATGTCCCATACCGTGTGTTCTCGTGGCATTCGTTCGTTGTGCTGGGTATTGCACGTCTCGCAGTATGGACGAAACACTTTTCTCACATCTCCTACCGTACTGGGCTACATCCTTGCAAACTTCTGTATCTGGTTACCGACTTGTGGTTTGGGCTGCCTGCCCAGCAAGAGCTAGCTAGCTGAATTGAGCTGCCATAGCTCCGCGGTGCATGCTGGCGGCACGGTAGATACCACGACCACAATATTTGTGAACTGGTGATTTATCGTTAGCGCTTTCGCTGAGGGTTCAAGAACTAACTCCCCCTTGCCCAACGCTATCGAGCGATGTGATGATGCCCAAGCTCGTGGTTGGAATAGCAGCCCACAAGCTGAAGCCAAGTGGACGATGGCAAATTAAAAACACCTTGCCGTCGGGCAGAAAATCGGTAATACGGCCAACCCGCGGCTGCGGTTGTCGTTTGGCCAAATGGGCGCATAAATGATAGTTCGACCTCACTTGTAGTTCAGCCTCTGGTTTGTCATGCGTGAATACACGATCTAACCCCCCCCCCCCCCC
>FN648656.1:69162-81861 GCA_000310025.1 Ectocarpus siliculosus | reverse complement strand
CGGCCTCTTCCTGCTCAGTCTGGGTGGCACTGTCGACGATCAGCAGTGACGCTGCAACACACATCGCCTCACGGCGCTGCTCCTCATCGCCACTGTCGCTTTCATGGCCATCCATGACTTGCCTCCCAGCGCTTCAATCGGGGTGTTGTGGGGGAGCTGTTGCCGTAGCGAACGTGTTTGTGCGTACCCGTCACCGGCTCTCTATCGAAGGAACTTCGGCGTGAACTGGGCGTGGAAGATCCCAATACAGACGGGAATGGAGTTTGAAACCCATTCGGATTTCCCGCATATATTTACCCAACCGGAACGGGAAAGTAAACCGCCAAAATTTCGCCAAAACCGGATGCGGGAGACGGGAATTGAGTTTGAAAGATGTCTAATGTCATTTCGAGCGCACCCGCCGCCTCTTTCGCACGAAGGTGCGCAGTGAATTTCCCAAGACGCTTTGATCTATCTATTAACATTCATGCGAGTACCGGGAAGAATGCAAACACCAGTGACTCTGATGACCAGATGCAGCACAAGAGAGGCCATCCCCGAAGCCAACCTCTCGTTTGAATGGTGCAATATGGTTCGCTATTGGTGATGATGCCATCATCTTGTCAGAGAGGGAAGCCGTTGACATGTTGAACGGAGTTCTTCCCGAGAATAAACACCACCAGCAGCAGGCAACAAAACAATCCCATCACCCACTTCTTCTCACCGACAAGGCCTCTGATCACGCCACCGCCCAGCTTTTGCTTCGCCACCATCTCATGCAGCTCTCCGTAGGTCGACGGCTGCCGGATGATCCTGATCGAGACGCGGCCGCTCTTGGTGAAGCTGGTCCTGCTGCTGCTGCCTCCGCTCTCGCCGGTGCCCGGCCTCTCCCGAGAGGACGGCCGCTGTGCTGGAAGCGGCATGACGCAGGAGTTCGCAGTGGCGTCGATGCTGTCTCCGGCACTGGGAATGGCGCAGAGGCTTGATGTCCTCCTGGGGCTGACACGGAAACCCTCGTTAGTTGGCGCCTGCTGTGGAGCTCCGCCAGGCAGGGAAGATGCTCCGCCCCCGTCAGCGCCGTCGTTCCAGCCCCGACGCCTTGGAGATCCCCTCTTGAAGAGAGAAAGCTTTATTCTGCCGGGTCCGCCGCGGCTGCTGTGCTTCTCCCGTGGCGGAGAGCGCGACAGGGGTTCTCTGCTGCTGCTGCTGCTGCTGCTGCTGCTGCTGCTGCCGCCGCCGTTAGCTTCCGGTTTCACGGTGGCGATGTGCACCTTGCTGCTGGCAGAGCTGCTGGCGCTGCTGGCGGTCTTCCGCCCACTCCCCGGTCTTCGTGTGGTGCCGTTTAGGGAAGACTTCGTCGTGCCCATAGCAGCGCCGCGGCGATTGGTCCGCGGCACCGACTATTCGACCACTCTCTATGCGCTTGAGTCAGACCGCAACATCACTCATCACTCACAGAGACCGGAAGCACGGGGTACGTACAGCAGAGTCAGTAGTTGCAAACCACTCTCTTTGTTTCAGCAGCAGGTTTTCTTTATTTCGGCCAGGTTTCAAAATCTTGCGGGGGCGTTCGCTGGAACGTTTCATGTAAGAACACGACGGCGACGACGATGAGGACGACCGATGGAGCGCGATCATGTGTTCCTCTCCTGCCCCCCCCCCCCCCCTCCCCCCCTTCGCTCTCGGTGTCCTCGTAGAGGTGCCCACGGAAAGCGATAGGTACAAGTTGCAGATGAGTTGCTGCTATCGAACGCCGGTAGACTGGTAGAGATCGAGCAACGGCTGGATCCTGCGTCCATACCGACAACATAAAGCACCCAATATCTTTTTTTCTTCCTACATGAAGACGAGCGATCGCAGCCTATAGTCTAGATGTCGTCGTCGGGATCCTCTCGGGAATCTTCTCGCAGCAACAGCTCCAACGGTACGGAGACAAACGACAGCACCAACAGCGGCAGAGGGGGAAAGAGTGCTGATGATGGCGAATCTGAGGACGACAGGAGGAGCGACCGGCAGGATGATGATGATGGCACAAGTGGTGATGAATCCACCGGCAGCAACGACACCAGACGGGTTGATGAACTCTCTCGGCAAGATTCGGGCTCGGATGGAAACAGCAGTAGTCGTAGTTCTCGACCAAGTTCCTCACGACAATCGCAGCAGGAGGGGTCGGACGCAGACGAAGCCGCATCATCGTCTAGCACCCACAGAAGCAAGAATGCCACGGAGACCGACGGCGAATCGGAGGCGAGCGAGCGGCGGCCGAACAGCAGCAGTGGGGCCAACACTGATGGCAGCAGTGGCGGGGTCAAAAGACGGCCGCAGAGCGCACCATCGCAGTCGGGAAACGAGGAAAATCCTTCCAGCACCGGGCGAGGCGAGTCGGCACGCTCAGGTAGTCGGGACTCCGCTCGATCAGACAGCGACGGCAGCAGCGTTGGTGACAGTGACAGTGGTAGAGGGCAAGATGAAGCGAGCGAGGAGAGTGATCACGGACGCAAGGAGGAGGCCGACGATGACACCAAAGGAGAAGAAAATAGAAAAACTACCCTTAGCAGCAGTGACAACGGCAACGACAGCAGCAATGATGCCTTCTCCAGGATCAGCTCGGCCGGTTCATCTGGCACCAACTCCGCAACAAAGCCCAAACGTAGCAGTAGTCGGATCGAAAAGACAAAGAGACGGAGTTCTTCCCAGAGTAAGCAGCAAGAAGCCACTTCCGCAACGAAGATTCAGCGCCAGGTCCGCACACGTCAAGCCAGGGCGAAGACAGGTAGACACGTCCGGCGGCGACACCAGGCGGCCACCAAGATCCAGGCAACAACACGGGGGCGTCGTGAGCGCCGAAAGCACCAACGACGAGACCAATCAGCCACAAGCCAGGGCGACACAGACTACCCATCCCCGACCACGGTCGATAGAGACTCTCCCTCCGGTGGGCGCCGAACGCGTGGGGGCCACAGGGAGGCAGGTTTTGAAATCGCGGGCGAGGCCGATCGTGTCGCAAGCACCGGAAGACTGCACGGCACGAGTCACCCTCTAACGGAAGAGGAGCGAGAGGCCGCCGTCTCCGACAAGAAGCTCAGTATCGCTACCAACCACAACGTCGACTTGGAGAGCGATTTTCGACGAACTGGTAGGCGCAACAGGGATGACGCCCTCGGGGAAGACGACGCAGCAAGGCGCATTCAGAGACAAGTTCGGCGAAGATCGATGGCGAGAAAAGGGACGCGTAACGGCGGACACCGTCCAACAAGCCGCGACCGGGCAGGTGGAGACTCCGGTAGCGTCGTCGAACAAGAAGAGCAGGGGGAAAGGGTAGCTCGAAAGGAGGTGGAGATGAGGCAGGACGGGGGGTCGAAATGCGGCAGGGGGGCACGCAGCCGGGATTGTGGACCCCTAGGAGAGGACGAGGCAGCGCGGCGTATTCAAAAGGCTGAGCGTAGACGACAGAGGGGTGCGAGGGTGTCCTGTCAGCAGCAGGAGCGAAACGGCGGTAAAGACGTGATTGGGGAGGATGTTGCAGCCAGACGTATCCAATCGCGGGTGAGGCGCTGGAACACCAAAGGGCATGAGGAGGTGGGTGGATCCGACGAGGATGCTGTAAATGTACGAGGTATGGTGACCAGAGCACGAGGGCAGTTTAGCGGGCGACACCTATGCGTAGGGGTCACGTTCGTGTGCGGAAGATTTTGCAATTTTCGTTTGCGTCGAGAGCACGAAAGAAACGAACAGGTTTTGGGTTCGTGATAGTAGTTGTAATGACTGGCTCATGAGGAAAATTCCGGCTCCCCATATCCTCTGTCAAAATTGTGCCCTGTACCAGATACATAGGTCATTTCAGAACCCAACAGTCCAAATTTACTACCGTCTCTCAGCTTGTTTTCTGGGGCGAGACCACACCTTCCTCGGCACAAGCCCTGACTCAATACCGTCAAAAAGTCATTAACAAACACGCCGTTGTTCTCGAAGCCAGAACACACGGGGTCATCTCGCCCACAACCTGAAAATCGTTTTGTTATCCCTTCCCGTGCCCACCGCTCAGAAACACTTCACACTCGCCAACGAACCAAGCGCTAACGAACGGGACGGATTCCCCAGCAGCTCACCCGAGGGCTACGCGGCGCTAAGCTTGACCGCAAGGTCCCCCAGCCCCTCCCGGCGGCACCAGCAGCCACGGTCCTGGATGTCTCCCGGGAAGGCGGCGGCGACCGCGGCGGCGGCGGCGGCGCAGGAGGCCGCGAGGGCAGCGGCGGCATCGGTAAAGGCTGCGGAGGCGGCGGCGGACGCCGCGGAAGCGGCCGAGGCAGCCGCAGAGGCGGAAGAGGAGTCCCAGCAGTCGCAATCGAACGCTTTCCGCTCGCCCCCGCGGACGAACTCCGAGCCCCGCCGACATCCGTCCCCGGCTCAGTCTGCGTTTTGGGTCACGGACGGGAACGAGAGGGGGTCAGCAGACCACGGCCACGCCGACGGAAGCAGCCCAAAGTCGCGCACCCCCCGCCCGATGGACGATTTGTCCACCGAGGGGGAGGGCGGCAGAGCGGAGGAACGCCACGCAGGGGGGGTACGACATAGAGGACAAGATGGTGAGGATCACGGCAGCAGTGGACGCGGAGGCACCGAGGAAGAGATGCTGAAACGGGCGCGCGAACAGGTGGGGGGGTACGACAGGCAGGAAGCCAACATACTTCCGTTGTGCTGAGGGGTTGAGTAGACCAGGTGGTTCAAAGCGATGTTGTTCTGTCCAACTTCCGGATCCGCTTACAAACGTAACCATAGTCTAGTCGACAACGCTCCCTGATCTGTCTGTACGCATGCCAACCGAAGCAGGCACGAAGGCACGCTCGAGAGCGACGGGCCCGTGCGATGGCGAAGGAGCAAGAGTCAAAGCGAGAGCTACAGGCGGTTCAGGCCGACCTCGTAAAGGCGGAGGCATGTACTACTGCATGCTTGTGGCTGCCTTTTTGTTTGCACCCGTGGGAAGCCTGCGTGTTTCTCCTGGGATATTGGAGGGTAGAAAAACGTATTATTTTATTGTAAGGCCACAAGGCCGTTTCATATCGTCGAAGGATCATGTCCCGGGGGTTCTGATGACCGTGCCCTCGAGCAAATGACGCCTCGGTTATCCACATCGGGTTGGCCACCCTCTGTGGTGTGTGTACGCAGCACCTAACATTCGAGAAGTAACCACGGTGCGCGTTACACCTACGTTACACCGCTCTGCGTTGCAGGAACTGCGCGAAAGGCAGGCCATGGCCGAGAAGTCTGCTTTGGAGGCCAAACGAGCTCGGGTGATGGAAGACATGAAGAGGCGTCAGCAAAGGTTGCAGCGCCTTCAAGAGGAAGAAGGGTGCGAGGCCTTTGGCAACGGATCGTCTGACCGTTGGTTTCCTATCATTTCAGTTTGAGATATGGCTTCGATAGTGCAAAAACACCACGATCCTCCAAGTGACATACCCTCAAAAACAAGGTGTACTGGTCGCGTTAGAGTCGTACGGCTAATTCTTCAATCTCTGCATTCCTTTCAAACTCGTAGAACCTAGCTGGTTGGAAAGGTACGGGGAGGAGCACGTGGCATTTTGACCCCGCACATCCTTGGCAACCGTGACTGAAACAAACACTGCTTCGTCGTAGGATCCCCAAGCCTTTTAAGACACGCACATATGGACCCCGTCCCAAACCGATTCCACACCCTCGTAAGCTAGTATTACCCTCGCAGGTAGACGTTGACTTGTGCACCCTCCGGTCTTCCACCTCACCACCTACCTACAGCAGTCCCATCCTGTCCGATGACGGTTTCAACCCTTTCCCCGCCCTCACCGACGACGGGTCCCTCCAGCTTGCTACGGAGGCGGGGGGAATCCCGAAATTCTAGCCCCAGCAGATCTTCCTCCGCGGATGCCCCGTGGAACAACGGGGAGCACGGACAAGGAGCGATAGGTGGGGGGCAGATGGGGGCAGAGGGTGACGATGGGGCTACGGCGGTCTCGTTGCCGCCGCTGGAGAGGGGCGGGGGGCTGGGAGACGCGCGGGCGAGGCGGAAGCCGAGGCACGTGTCGACGTTTCGGGAAAGGATCCTGGAGGAGAGACGGCTAAGAAAAGAGGCACGTCAACGAGCGACGGGGTCCAGTTTTGGAACCCTTAACCTTACTTAGGGCATGCATTCCACTATGGTGAACGTAGATCTAGTTTCGAGACGGGACGTAAGTTCCGCAACGTTCTTCTTTCGAACTACTGTAGGGATGCTATTTCGTAAGGTTGGGTGACGTGACATGGCGTACGTGCCTTCGTAGAGTTAGGGCCTAGGGTAAGAAAATAAAAAGAGGCCCCATACCCCCTCGCCTTCATACAGAAACAACCGGTTGCGAAAAGGAAAACAACGTGCCCATGCCGGCAACGAACCCCCGGGTCTGTCTCGCGGAAACTTCTCGTTCTCGTTAGCCTGGACCCTGGTAGGTGAGCACTTTATTCCCTAAAATCCTTGCAAGATGGGCAGTTATAATGTATGCTCCGATTTCCTTTCGCCTCTCCCGCATTTTTTTCGACTTGTGGCTAAATCAGGTCGACGTGTTGAAGCGGAAGGAGGTGGAGGAGAAGCACACCCGCCAAGCCGACTACGCCGCCAAGGTGAAACGGTCTGCCACTTCATGTCACGAGTGTCGCCGTGCTGCAAAGTGGCCCGCTCTTTGGATGTTCGCTACTATTCTGGACACATGGCCAGACAGCACATCACAGCTGGTCCTAACGTACCCGTAAACGGAGCATTCTCACCTAAGAGAGGATGATGCTGACGTCTTAGCCACCTCACGCAGAAGTTGATGAACGGCTGACCTTTATAGGAAGGTACATCGAGATTTTTTAGGCTCGGAATAGGCCGGAGAAGACGGTAGCTGTACTGGGGTATAGGAAGTGGGCTGAAAAGGGGGGAAGCGATATCCATAGGATATAACGGGTTGGGAAAACGATATTGAGCCACCTTTGGTAAGTAAGAAGTAACGATTGGTGATCGGTCCTACGGGAACAATGCTCCGTCCTGTCGAGGACGCGTGTCCAATAGTCTAACCGCTAAGGCATGAAGAACGTGAGAGTACGCCCCCCTCGTCCGACTACACGCTCACCTCCGAAACGTTAGTGCAACACGTAACTCACGCTCAACTAACACCCCCACCCTCACAGATCCGGGCGCAGGCGAGGCGTGCCCTAGCAGCCGAGCAACGGCGCGCGCGAGCAGACGCCGACTTGAACGCTCGGAGAAGCGGCGGCAGCCAATCAGCGGTCGACCGAACCCCGATCGCCATCAAGCGACCAAAGCGCGAAGGCGAGTGGGGAGTCTTCTCCTACGCTCCGGACAGACCCGCCGACGAGCCTTCCCCCAAGATAGGACAAGGACGACCTTGCGACGGCCGCCCGGCGGAGTCTGGATTCGGGTCTACGGGGAGGGTCCACGGGCGGCTGGGAACGTCGGAGTTGGTGGACAGGATGAGGAAGGAGCGGGCGAGAGCGACCGATGCGAGTCGTGCGCGGGCGGCGGCAGCGGCTGCAAGAGGAGGTGGTCGTGGCGGAACCGAACACAACGATGGTACACAGGATGACACCGGTGGCTACGGAAGTGAACCAAACGGGACAGCGCCGGCAGGTGGCGACGGGGGCGATCAAGGCCGGGGTGGGCACGAAGTAGAGATGCATCCACGCAGACCATCTCGTGGTGGGGGTGCGGGTAGCAGCAGTGGGAGGGCAAACGCTGCGCGGCGGTACCAAGGCGCACAAAACAGGCCGCCGCCGCCACGACAAAACCGTCCAGCCGCTACCGGAAGAAATGTTCACGCCATGTACGAGGAGAGGCTAGCAGCCCTCGAGCGACGCCTTGCGGAAGGAGGAGGGAAAAGAGGTGGAGGGGGAGGAATACAAAGAGGAGAAGCAGCAGCAGGAGGACGAGAACAAGACGCAAGGACCGGAAATCGAGGTTCGAATGCTGGTGGAAATCCATCGGGTGGGAGTGGCAGCGACGGCGCGCACGCGGGAAGAACAAGCGGCGGAGCAGAGACAAGATCGACTCGAGAGGAGGGGGAGTGGGGGGCCGAAAACAACCCTTTCGGGTACCGCAAGCTGTCCAGGGGGAACGAGGGTCCTAGATCGATCCCATCGTCGGGCGTGGGTGGCGAACGGTTGGTCAATAGCCGGAGAGGGTCCGAGGCTAGTGGAGGGGACGATGTAGAGGGATTGAGCACCATGTACATGGGCCCTATCACGCACAAGATGGCCGAGTTACGGGCGGGCAACGGTTGAATTCGAATTTGTTCCCTCACGGAAGCACTACACTGTACCAACTGGCAGACAATATTCGGCATGAGGTGGTGATGGATTCAATGTAGCTTTCCTGTGTGTTTGAGTACAATTAAATTATCTCCCCTTTGTGGAAAACAGGCTCGATAAGACGGTGCTTTGGCCATTTTTGTGTATCTTGTAGTTTTGTCTGTACATTCTTCGGACAGATTTTCCTCCCGTCTGGCATTTGTTTTTGAACCCATTGTTTTCTACACCAAATAGGAAAAGTTGTGCTTCCTCGGGCTGTTTCGCACGCATTTTGTCCTACTGTCCCTGTCAACAAATACGTAGTCTGCATTCAGACTTGCGCGCGCAGTCGGACCGTGCCATCGACCACAACCTAAGCGATGGCGGATAGATATGTGAGATACACCGACTGTCCCGAAATACTGTAGAATTCGGACCATGGTCGGTTCAGGAACGCAGGTTTTGTCCACGCAGTAAGCCATCTCCGCAACAATCTCGGGAAAAATGTTTGTACGGAAGTAGGTGTAGACCTGGCGTCAGAATCGATTGCGAGGGAAACGAGCCTTGACGAATGAATGCCGAAGAGCACCTAAGGTGCGCGACAGCGGCACGTCGGTTTGCTTGATAAAGTTTCGTCTTTTGAGCTGTTGTGGTACGAATGTACTCCGCTGGACACCGGGATGTAGCCCAACGCTTCGGAGCAGAGAGGCGACACGTTCACTCGAAGAGAGAGCCAAGCACACGGGAGGGAGTGCCAGACCTTTTACCCTCACGAAACGGATGTTGGGGCCTACTGCTGTAGTTTACTCCCAAGGGTGCTGTTGCTGCTGAAGCAACGGTGGTCGAGAAGATCGACACCAGCTGGGCTGTGCCGACGTTCCGACGGTCACTTCGAATCACCGGCCGAATCCGATCTTTTTACCCGTCGTTCGTCCAACAATCTTAATCTTTCATATTTCATGCGTTGATGAGAGCAAGGGCCAATCGATCATGGGATCACACTAGGCACGGGCCCTGCCTGTAACAATTCATGTGCGCATTTTCTTGACGTCGATATGTAGAGCAGGACCCTTGGTATACGGTGCCCTACAAGCCTACACGTGCAACAGTGATGATACGTGCGTGTGCGTGAAAAGGAGAGGCAGGTGGAGATCATCAGCCGAAACAAACCGCCCGAAGGGGGCTCCGTGAGGGAAATACAGGTACCCCTCACAACCCCCCTAACTGGGGGGTGCGGGCCGATCTGCGGAATTCTGGGTCGACAACCCAGGCACAGCAGCTCGATAGAGAACTACTGCGCGACTTCGTGAGCACACTAGGCTCGAGGAAATCAAGGTATGAGTCACTTTTTAAGACTGCGAGATCGCTGGTATGCCAACTGCTGTCTTCATCTTGCAAAATTCAACGACCAAAGCGTTTCTTGACGTTGAGACAAAGCGTTTTTTGACGTCGACACCCGGCAGACGTAGGACGGGGAGGACAGCGCAGCGGGTGCTGTACACCTGCACCCAGCAACAGCTATTGCATTGCAAGTGGTCTAGACAGGGTCGGTAGACGCACCGTGGATCTCTGCTGCAACAACAGCAGCATTGCTCAAGAATTCCTCGCTCACATCTCTTTGTCTGGTCATTTGTCCTTCTCAGATCCTCCCTGTTGCGGAGGACCCGTAAATCACGGAGGGAGGCTAGTCCGGACTGCAGTTGACTCGCGATGGGTCAAGGGGCGAGCGGACTACCGGGAGCACCCGGAGGACCGCCTGGGGGGCCGGGGGGCGACAAGAAGGATGAGAAGAAGAAGAAGAAGTTCGAGCCCCGGCCACCGATGAGGACTGGCAAGAAGAAGAGGAAGAAAGGGCCGTCGGTAGCGGTACGGACTCCCCAAGGTGTGTGAATGAAATGGGCCCCAAAGGGGCTGCTGCTGTGCGTTCCAGGGCATTCTGCCGCCGTGCCGTAGCCGATCTCTCGTGAAAGGCAGCGCTTGTTGATCGCAGCCAGGGGCTGCACGTGTGCTAGAGAGAGATGCAGTGCCAGCAAGCTTGTTGATGAAGAATGCACAGGGCAAATCTCGAGAGAGCTTTGTCCTTTCAAGCAGACGGCGACCGAGCATCACTCACAGCACATCGTCGATGTCAACGTCCATCAGGCATATGGTATGCTAAATACAGCAGTAGCCATTTTCTTCTCAACCTGCGACCTGAGCACGCGCTATTATAGCCCCGCTTAAGCCCACGTTCAACGAAACTGTACATGTAGACCCGAGCTTCAGCCGCACTATTTAGCACCGGAAGGACGAGCTCGGTCCAGGGGGTGTGGTATCTTAAGTCACCTACGGTAGTCTGGTCGTGAAGTAGCGTTGTCTGTTCTTGACGCTTGGCGATACCGTACCATCTGTTGGACCCCGCACCCACCCTGCTCGATCCGGCCGGGTGAGCCTCCGAAATGTTGACGTTACACGACTCTCCTTGGATGAAGCACCAGGAGCCGCGCCAATTCTGTAAGATGCAACGTGTCATCCTACAGCAGCATCACTTCGGTATCATCATTTGAGGTCCAGACCTGATACATGTACAACAGTGCCGTATGAAGGCCAAGCC
Organism: Ectocarpus siliculosus; assembly: GCA_000310025.1. NCBI lineage: Eukaryota > Phaeophyceae > Ectocarpales > Ectocarpaceae > Ectocarpus > Ectocarpus siliculosus. Next base: position 70,997 of record FN648656.1, on the reverse strand, counting down.
TTTGTGACAACAGTTTTTTAAATATATTATGTAGAAGTTAAAATAAACTATGTAGAAGTAAATAATACGTGCCCCAAGGAGTTACGCGAGAAAACGTCCAACACATTGTCTAGAACCAAAGGATTCTGTTGAAAACGACGAGACCCGCGTTACTACGTATATAATTGCTTACTGCTGTACCCTTTTTCTTTTGCGCTGTTCCCACCACTATATACTATTCGGTCGGTCGAAAAACAAGTCTTCCCGACGGCGAAGTGTCGACTACGCCTCCTCAAGCTGGAGCGGATCAAGGACTTTTTGATGCTGGAGAAGGAGTACATTCGGAACCAGGAGGTTTTCAAGGTGATTTCGGCGTTCGTCCAGTGGACGATGATCTGTGCGCACGAATTGTTCACGGCAGTAGCGAGGGCGCAGTTTGTCCCAGACAAGCACCGGAGATCAATTTAGTTATGCGACACGCGCCAGCATGCCATAGGGTACCTATATTTAGTCAGCCACATCCATGTGGTGCATACATACAGGCGTCCGTTTTCGTCAGCCAAACTGATGTGACACTTACAGGCTAGCAGAGCTGGATCGATGCACAGGCATCTTCTCTAATGGCGTTGTCACCCGCCACTCACCCACATTTTCTAAATAGTTTCGCACTTCGTGTTGTTGGAGGCCGTCAATAACTTAAAAAAAATAGCCTCGCGGCGAGAGCAGCACGATGAAGGAAGCGAGCGCCACGCGACTATGTCCTCCCCTCCCCCCAGCACCCCTCCCCCCCCCCAACAGCCTGCCCAACTTGTCACGACATCTGTATGCCCAAATGTCTTCCTTGTCCACATGTGGTTTCAATTTTTATTAGCCTCGTGAGGAGAAGGATCAGGAGGAGCGGCAAAAGGTGGACGACCTTCGCGGATCCCCCCTGTCCGTGGGGACCCTGGAGGAGATGATCGATGACAACCACGCCATCGTGTCGTCTTCAGTGGGGCCGGAGTACTACGTGAACGTGATGAGCTTCGTCAACCAGGACCTGCTTGAGCCCGGGAGCTCGGTGCTCCTCCACAACAAGGTGTGTTCTTGTAAGAAAATCGGTTACGCCTGTATTCCGTGGCTAGCTTGTGGGACCACTTGGGCAGAAAAAAACAAAATCTGGACACAAAAACACACAATAAACCATGCGTAGTTTTCTTTTTTTTCATCGTTTCTATGTACAGCAGTCGGGATGGCTGTCGTCGTCTGCGTTGTTAGGCGCACTGGATGCCTTGGAAGCTTGGTGCCACCCTTGAAACCCTTGAAGAACAAGCGTGTTTTTGTAAATTCAGTGCTGATAAGGTGTACATGTGTACGTGGTCCTGTTGGGAGACAGGGTGGGTGTGCTGTTTGGGGTTCTAATATTTCCTGCAGCATGGTTGAACTTTGGGATGAAATTGTCCTACGTACAGCAGCAGCGGCATAGGTAAAGCTGCGCTGCTTCACAACAACGTATTACCAAAAGAAACGAGTTCAGTGCGGAGATTTGCGGCGGAGGAGTCTCCAAACAGTGGATGGAGCGAACTCCAAAGCCTGTCTTGAAACATCTCGTGCTGTATCACAGAAGTGTCATCCTGTGATGCCCGTTGACCCGACACACAACGCTATGGAACACCCTAACCACCCAGCATGAATACACGCCCTTACCACAAGCACCTAGTATGTATGAGAATACAAGAACTTCCGTGCATCTGATACGTCCGTAGTGCAGTGGAACCAGCACCTGCAGCGCGCGTCTGGAGGACTGCTCTAGCTCGTAGATGAACCTCTCACAGGCGTCCATGTGCACTTCTCGAGACACTTCTGACTGGTTCATG
>FN648656.1:43694-61489 GCA_000310025.1 Ectocarpus siliculosus | reverse complement strand
GGGGGGGGGGGGGGGTCAAAATGTTTTAGCATGACACGCAATCATGCTACCATAACCGTCTCCGATGGGTGGGTGCCCTTCTTGTGCGCAATTTTACTCGAAAAGAGCAGACCAGTGCCGCAACATCTGGGTCTAGAAGAAAACAGCGTGTGTGCCACACCAATAGAGCTCTATCCAAGACATCGCTCCCAGCCATGAAAGACCAGCTGGCGCACCGCCCCATAACAGCGAAACTGCAATATTCTGGCCACGCGCAAAAACGGTGAAAACAAACACACACACACTAATATTGGTGTGCTCGAATTTGAAAGTGCACGTACCGCGGCGTTGCCCACAGACTTTTTACGCAGTTCTCGCAGCACCGCCGGCCAATCCGTGCACGCGTAGGGGTTGTCTCTCCTACGGCGCCTGCGTCACGATCGCCGCGAAACAGGACGGATGCACAGGGAGGGGAGGGGGGTACGCAATATCATGAGTGGGGCGGGTGGCACGGGGACTTACAACACATTTCAGAAGTCAGCCCTTAGACCAAAAAGGGTACGGGCGCTGGGAACCACAGAGAGAGCACCTGCATATGTACCCAGTCGATACGTTTCCAGATGCTTTGTCCCGCCCAGGGTCGGGTTCGTTGATAATTTTTTCGGGCCGCACTGCTATTTTCTACATTCGAGTTGTTCAGGATACAGCAGTGGCCACTTGTGGGCGGCGGGGTTGGGTGTGAGGAGAGGCCGCCATCGCACAGCCTTCGGAGGATAGATACCACCAGCCAGCTACCTCGCTACGTGTACACCCGGAGCCCCGCGGTCGTAAGCGGACTACAGTAGATACACCCGGAAAGCCGCTGATGACATCCACAGATCCCCGGTCACAACAAGAAAACACCAAACGTTCCAAGTAAGGGCATGGAACACGAAAGCCCCGCGCGGGCTCTTGCCGATGGGTGGAATTTACCACGAACAATACTCCTAAAATAAGGAGGGGAGCAACATGTGCTTGGGCGCAGATCTGTTGTACATTTCACAACCAACCCGTGAAGTTGTAACATTTTCTTTGTCATCACTTGAAATCAGCGTTCACACGCGCCGCATTTTGCCGTGTAGGGACTCCCAATCCGTGCTCATGGGCGTTCTGTACACACGGAAAATAGCACAAAATTCCGTACATACCTATCCCCAAGATATACACACGTACAAGGACAATGAATGATACAGAGTCAGGACCATACCTCTCGGTCAGCCCTATGCGGACGCCAAGGAACAGCTCGTCCACGATGAAGAGAGCCAGGTTTTGGAAGAAGAGCGACCTTGCGGCGGTGAGAGTCATCCTGGCGGCTGCCATGCTCCGAGACATGCGCTCCGTCTTGCGCAGCGCCGACAGAGCTACGTTCTGCGTGTCGACGACGGAGTAACGGCCAATACAGAACGCAGCCGCACTTGACTTACTTTTTTAGTTGAGAGAAACTGACATAGCAAAAAAAAACTCAAAATCCAGAACTTGAGCACCATTTGTGAGCTCGGCGAAGAACCCCTACACAAAACCTATATAGCGACCATTCGTAGCATGACCTTAGATAGGAACTAAGCACCCACCGGCCCACCGGCCACAGTAGAGGTTCTGTAGCGGCATCGACACGATAGGCGTCAGTGGGCACCAGCGAGGGACCGCCGTGGGCACCAGCGAGGGACCGTTCTCTACCGTAGCAACACCATCGGCACTGTCTCTTGCATCTGCAGTATCATGGACCGATCTCTATCGCAGAAACACCACCTGCTGCTGCGCAACCCAAACTACTTCTGCACTTGAAACAACTACTGCACTTTTAGTACATCAGAAGTTAAATCACACAACAACGCCCTCCGACTGATGTTGAGAGTACTCGAGAATGGCAGACGGATGTTAAAAGTCTGGAGAAAGCATGCACGGATTGGGATCAAAGGGTACGCAAAAAACTCAACACCACAGCACTAACATCTCCAATCATTGCACCCAAGTGTGTATGAATCAGAAGGGCGATGATAGCCAGAGCTGCTAGGCACATGCCATAACAAAATCCTGGAGGATCAGGGCCAGGGATAGGATTGTTGCGGTCCAGGCTAAACAGCAGCAGCTTGCCTTGCCTTTGTCAAACGATCGGCCGTCCGGGCAGGAAGGCGCAAGACGGCCTGCCACTCCAGCAGCCGCTGTGTCGACACCGTCATCACGCTGTGCAACACTCTCCGGAAAGTCTGTTTTACAGGATACAAGGGTAGAGTTTGGAGGTTGGGGACAGGCGGACGGTCGTCACCTAGATTAAACTCTCGGGGACGGTGGTTAGGGTACCCGCCGAAGACAAGTCCCACACAAAAGAACGCAAAACTAGCAGGAGCCAAACGGAGGCAAGCATTGCATAAGACATACGCACACCTCGTTCTGTGGTGATTGGTGATGGGAGAAGATTCCCGCAGGGCTTGACACGAAAAACATATAACAACGGCGGGGGGCAAGAATACCGATACCAGGCGCGTTCTTTTATGTCTCTTCGTTCTTTTCGTCTCGACCTTGATGTTGCTTTTCGGTAATAGTTACGATGCGCAACACGATATAATTTTTCCCATGTTTAAGTGGTGTAACTTGGGACTCACGCCAAAAACGGGAAAAGCGAGAGAGAGAGAGAGAGAGAGAGAGTGCTCGAAGACCTCACTGCTCTGCCTTGGTGACGATCGAAAACGGCGGCTCATTTCTTCGTTCACAACTACAACGACACAAGCCAAAACTGCTCCAAACCCACACTCCTCACCCCACAAGAACAGCACAGAAGCCAAGGCGCCATCTTTCTTTCTTTCTGCGACGTACCAAGGCTGGGAAGAGCTCGAAGGACTTGCTCAGGGACGCGGCCACGTCCCCGTCGGCCCGGTCCCCTTCCTCTCTCTTTTCTTCGTCCCCCGCTCGCTCAAACACCAGCTCGCCGTCCTGGCCTACGTACACCCGTCGGATGTTGGTACCGAACGGGTCACCACCAACCCTGCCGCCGCCAAAGCTCCCTCGTCCGCCTCCACTTTGGTTATCGTCCTGCCGATACGATCGATGCCGATAGCGCGTTGTGGATATTCAACTCCGTGCGGAAGGTGGATTGTGCAATGCGGAGGGTTTTGTCAGCCGGTAAGTACTTATGCAGCAGGTTAACGAACCACACAAACATGGACAGAAGCAGTGTCGCAGGCCTAAACAGGTAGTAGATTCTAACACCGAGGATCGTCAAAAAAAAAAAGGAAACGGGGCGCTCGCAGCCATGACCGGCACCCAGACCACCACCCGCCGTTCTTGTCGCCGTACAGAAGCACGTGTTCACGTCGTATGGGAGATGGAGCCTATGAAACAAAGAAATGGGGCAATCTAATACCCTCGTGGCTGCCATCTAATACATATTTCGTCAGGCTGTCGTTGTCCCACGGTACAAGGGGCTGCAGCAGCAGCAGCTGCAGCTGCAGCAGCGCCGGCGGCGAATCTGCACAAAGTCTACAAAACGACCACATTTTTTAGGCACGTCACAGACGGTGCTCTCATCACTGCGGCTGCCGTTAGCTGCTGCTGCTGCTGCTGCGGATAAAGCAGTACATAAAAGTTGCCCTTTCCACATCCAGCAAGTGTTCTGACAAACCCTCTTCCTCCGTACAGCAGCTATGCTGTGAGACAACACTCCGCCGCCGCAGCAACCAGTGATACCAAGGAGGGCGTACAGAAGATAGATGCAACAGCAGTACATACATACATCATCAGCTTCACCTCATCTAAGTTTTCCAAGATGACTTCGTTGAGCATGGGCGCGGCCACCACGAAACCCGACTTGACGACGGTGAAGGCCAGCCGCCGAGGAGAAAGGTGCGCGTAAGGGTCCTTACGGTCGCACAGGAGCTCGCGCCTTGGTCGGATTGACACGCAGAGCGGGAGAATACACGAGGGGCGATGGGGCGGAAACTCATAATATATCGGGGGGGGGAGTCGTAGACGGCTGCCGTGGACGGTCAGAATGCACGTGGGGGTTACGCGAGGTCTGCCAGGGTATAGAGGGGGGTCTTGCATCTTTGCTGTCGAAAAGCACACGATGCAATCGAGACAATGTACCAGAGATGACTGGCAGCAGGTGTATCGATGGCTTGTGTCCAATAAAAAACGATAGAGACATGTAGCGAGGGTTAGGAGGTTCCCTTGTAGCTCGGCGTGAGCTTCGACGGACCTTACCATCGTGTAGGAGCTACCGTAGGTTGTTGCATGAGATACCACACCCCCTGGAACGATTTTCAAAACTTCATTACTCCACGACGAAGAGGATATGCTGAAATGAAAGGATGTGTTGTCGGGAGCTCTCGACGAGACGGTTCCAACGCCTCCCGCCATTTTCGGCACCGTCACTGCTTTTCGTGCCGAGAAATCGAGCTTTGAAAGTCGGGCCAGGGGGTGTGATGTCTCATGCAACCTACGGGTACACACATACCACGCCTTGGAAAATACAAGAATTACAGGTAAAGAGTCCTGCGACAGGACGGAAAACACAGGCAAACCAAACCAACATGGCGAGGTGGTCCAATAGGCATACAGATGGATAGCACGAGCAAGAGGGACAGCAGCCCGCGTCATACTGCTGCGTCTTGAACTGGACCGTTCGCAATCTTAATCTTGCCGTATGATAGACACGGGTACAGCAGGATCTACGCCTATGTACGGAGGAATCAGCTCTCTCCGCAGGCAGGTCCTGCCTGAAACATGTACACACCCATCCATCTTTGAGACGGGTAGAGCACTCTATCGACAGCCAGCGCACAGTCTTACTGGTCGTGGGGCCCACTTACTTGGGCGACGAAACGGAGAGCGCCAAAACCCGAGCACCATAGCCAAGTATCCCCTCCTTCCATCCTTTCTCTCGTCCACCCCCCTGCCCTCTCCCGTCCAGCAGCGATGGTGAAGCTGGAACAACCTTACCAACCTCAGCCGCCGGACCAACTGCAGCAGCAGTGGATGCGCGCTCGAACGAGAAGCCACCCAAGGGCAGCAGCATTTCTCTCTTCCTCCTGCTGTAGGTAGGTTGCTTCCCCTTGGCAACGGTCTCGGCGGCAGGGTGGGACGAGAAGGAGGTGGTGATGTCATGGCCATGGTTGATGATGCCGCCTACCGGCAAGGTCAACGCTCTCGGGACGGTGTAGTTGGACGGGTCAACATGCACTCTCCTTTCGCCGATTTTACGGGAAGAAGCTTGGTAGCGACGTTGCCGTCGATGTTGCGGGAAGGCCATGGTGGTGGATAGCGTTAGAGTTAGAGAGACAGACAGAGCGTGCCTGATGCAAGGCAGCAGCAGGCAAAGGCGGAGTGTACCGGCCAGTTGCGCTGTTGGGCACGTGCTTTTTGACGCGAGAGGCGACGCAGAGTGCACGATAGTGGACCGAATCCACCACGGAGCTCCCAACAAAAATGAAACCGCCCGCGTGCGTGGCAGTGGTTTTTCCAGCGGTCCTGCCGAAACTCTGGTGTGTACTAATGAGTGACATGTTGGGAGAGGGTTCCTTCCATTCCAGAGCTAGGGTAGACAGTAGAGTATGTTGCGGAGTCACGTTAGAAGTCAATGGTCTACCTTCATTGTAGCAGAGAGAGGAAGGATCGGTGGCCGATTGGTTCGATTCCAGTCGTGTGTGCGCAACAACAATAATAATCAAGCTGCTCGTCCACCAGGGTTCAGGCACAGGGCCGTTGATAGCCTCGGTTGCTTATACAGACCCGGCCCTACCGCTAGGCTTGTGGAACCTTCAGACAAATAAGGCGAGGCTGATGGCCCTCTCTCACGATCGTGCGCTCAACAAAAACAACGCGGATCTTCTGGAGCAACCACGCCATGGATGGATCTCCAACAGGGCAACAACGACGACAGCGCAATTAATTTCTGACGAACGTGTTTATTTTTCATGTTTTCGCTACAGTACACAGTAAAAATAACAAAGTTGTTCTTCTTCATTCAGGGATCTTTTGTAAACCGTCTGCTGTATCATCAGCGGCTCGATTGGCGCGCCCTGATTCAATTCTCAGTGCTGCAACCAAGGCAACACATGCGAGAAAAGGTTCACGAGTCACCCCTCTTCAAACTATAGCACGAAGACAACACGACGACCGACGGAGGACAGACACCTCGGCACAACGAAGGACCAAAGACGTCCAAGGACAAGCCAACTCAAAAGAGACAAGGAAGACATTCGGCACGCAAGAACAACACGACATGCAAGTAGGGACGAATGAATCCCACCGAGCGACCAAGTGGCCGAGAATCAATGTCACGTTGTACCGACCCTCGCTGCAGAATCATATCTATGTCAAGCGTACAGCTCCTGGCAAATAAACGGACGAACGAGGGAATAACGCCCAAAAAGATGAAAGATAAAGTACCAGGTGTATCGTCTCGTAATCGAACCCTTGGGACCACAGCTCTACACCTACGGACTACTACCTGCCAACTATACGAAACGAAACCTTTTACGAAACCTTTTACACACGATACGTAAGAGGAGCCTAATCAGATTTGAGAAAAGACAACAGAGTAAACCAACAAAACAGTCGGAGGTCAACGTGTAAGGAAACAGAGCAAAGTAAACGCAACGGCTAACAACATAAGAACAAAATAAAGAAAGACGAGAATCGGGTCGCGAGCTAGCCTAGAACGGATTGCGGGCTAGCCGCCACCCAGAACAACATCGCTCTAAAGCTATAAAATGATAAGCCAACATGGGGCTTAAAAAGATAGACAGGAAGGGCATGCAGTCTCCAACATCAACCCTTCCCGCAACAGGAACCAGACGTACTATCTCATGACAGACTCCGGCAGCACACGCCACGTTGGCAAAGACACGTGCACGCAAATCATTAATACCCAACATCACCAGTGTCGATGTCACAACACGTAAAGTGGGGTTGGTAATACCCAGAGCTGCAGAAACCAGCGAGACTAATCTACCGAAAACATAGAAGGAACAACCTTTGACGTATTGAGAGGCCACCACTCAGCAGCTGCATTCACACCATCGCGCCAAGCTCGCACGACCTCTCCAACCTGCCTAAACACAACATCTCTGTGCGTGCCAACCAAGCGACCTCGCGTGTACAAGCTAGCGTTAGGGAGCGGGAGCCGTCGCCAAAAGGGACAACCTTCAATCTTCCCAATGGATACCATCATGAAGACACGATCGAGTTTGATTCCAGAAACAGAGAAATAAAAATAAAGACGCACCAGTAGCGCAACTAGCCTACCCACTCGTACCCTCACCATGTCGAACAACCACGTCGTTCTTGTCACGCACAACAGAAGTTACCCGCTCTGTGTCGTGTAGTGTCGTGCCCCAATTGTTCACCCGCAGGTGACTACCGCGTGTACACATTTTGATACAAGGTACAAACAAAAACACCCGACGCCCATGAACAGCACACCAACGACTTAGTATCAAGAAACCCCACATGCACGGTGAGAACCGGCGGCAAACCCAAACCGCCAACTTGTAAAATAAAAGGCTGAGACGTGGCTGCTATCCGTGTCCCAACAAACACACTCCGATACATGAATGATCTCGACAGAAATGCACCCCCAACCTACCCACCATCGCCTAAAAGCAAAACTAACTCCCGTCCAACTTCTCCGACCTCACGAACCCCCCCTAGCGTCAGGTGAGGGAGGTTTGCCGGTAATCGAGGTTTTATCAACATGAACACATTTATTGTCTTGGTGATACTAGGAATAGTGCGGGTCTTAACCCGCAAGCCGTGCAAGCGAAACGTGGCAACAGCACCACCGAGGATAGCAGGAATGCCATTGCCTTGCTTCAGCGCCCACGGGAAAATACGTCAAATCCCAACAACGCAGTGTAATCTCCCATGCTTGATACGTAAGCCGACACTCGATGGGCTCCCTCCCGGCAGACTTTCGAAACAAAGCCGTCGACAGAAAACGACTTACCCTCGCACCGTACCATGAAAACCTTGATACAGTGCCACACCCTACAAAGGAAACTAGCTACTACCCATCGCCACCTTTCCCGAGCAGCACCAGCCCGGAAACTCCCATTCTTGCTGAGATCAGTGACTGGGTGCTTTGCACACTTTCATACACACACGTGACGCTGCTTCTAGTCCCCCCCAACAGGACCAGCGACACCTGTTTCAACCCGAAGAAACCCAAATAAATGCACACCGGCCAAGGACCGAACCCGTCGGAACTGCAGCGTCTAGCAACAGCTGACCACACAACCACCAACCACGGAAAAACAAACCCGCTCCCTTATATAATGACGATGACCTTCAGCCAAACAGACGACAAAAAATCGATGGAAAGGTGCAGCCTAGGACTGGTGCGCGTTATGACAGCCGCTTCATACCAAAACAAACCTAGCTACCATGGTTATGCGTGGAACAGGCATGGACTGCATCAGGCCGGGAAAAAACATACAGGATAGACAAGAGCCTGACAACAAGCAACACAATCCTCCGGCAGCGAGGTACGTTTCCGAATCCCCTCTCCCAAGAAAAAAACAAACGCCAGCAGGGCGCCCGCCCGCCCCGAACGAAACTTCAGGCAACACCGAAGTCACAGCATCACCTTGAACGTTTTCATTCACACGATCACCGGCCGTTTCTTTCCGCGAAAGGGCACCGTGCCTACAGACGTACGTACCACATTTCAAGAACGGCACTCTCTACCACGGCAATTTAATCCCGGCCGATCGGCGTACTTAACGGTGGGTTGGTTACCCTCCCAGCCTTTGGATGAACATCGAAATCCCGGATATGACCCCTGGGTGTACCCGGACCTCTGCAATTACCTCATCTCTCTTCCTCGCACGCCACAGGCGCCTTGATTATCGGTGCCAGCGGGTACGCCCACTGCTACACAAACCTGAGAATCGGTGACCATGCGGAGCGGAGGGCAACGACCAAGTCAGGATGCGTTTCAGTGTTGCGAGAGCGGGCACTTTCACACTATTTGTAGGCTGCAAGGCGCACAGATGGACAGCAACTGCCTTTCCACAAACAACCTATACACAAGCACTGGACAGCACTCCGGGAGCCACAACGAGCAACACAACCACCACCCGATACTGAACTCTATGAATACAGTACCGATGACAAACGTCAGCCTAGCTTCAACTTTAGCACTGCTGTCTCGATCGCAAGTACACACGGTGCGAATCTTACCTCTGCCACTACCGCCGCAAAATGATCACCAGGCGGAGAACAGGTCCGCGTTAAGAGGGGTGGGCCTTCGAGCGGAGGACCAGATCCCGGGAGAGGGGAGCCAGATGCCCGACTCTCCGTCCTTCATCCTCCTTCGCCGGTCTCCGTACTGACGGTTCGCCTCGACCTGAAGCGCCGCCACCGCCGCCCTCCTCCTCGCTCCATCCACCGCCGCCCCCCTGGCGAACAAGCTGTGCCGCTGCTGCTGCTGCTGCTGCTGCTGCAGCTTGTTGGTGGTGTTGTTGGAGCTCCTCCCTCCCCAGACCCAGGAGTCGGAGGACGAGCTGGGGTCGTGCGTGGTCGCGTCCGGTTTGTTCTTCTGCGCAGCGGTGGCCTTCGCGGCGGGAGCCGCGGCGGTGCGGGGGGCAACGGCCGCCGGGGGGAGCGGGGACCGCGAGTACGGGTTCAAGAACAAGGTCTTCTTGTTGTCGTCGCCGTCCTCCTCGAAGATCGACGAAGACGACGACGCCAAGCGGTTCTTGACCGTCATGTACGGCGGCGACAGCGAGGGCGACGAGGCGAAGCACGTGCCTTCCGTGCCGGCGGCGCTGGGGCTGGACGCGAAGCAGTCGCGACGACGCAGGCGGGACGAGTGGCGTGCGGCCAGCAACGCGGCCACGTTGTACCGCTGCTTCTGTGGCGCGGGGGGGCGGGGGGCGGTGTGGAGCGGTGCGGGCGGCGGCGACTTCTCTGCCGGGTGCGGAACCGGCGTGGGCAGCGCGGATGGAGGGTCGAATGCAGGGCGGGCTTCTTCTTCCTCTTGCCGTTCTTCCTCCTGCCGCTCGTTCACTTCGGAGAGCTTGGACAGCTGCGAAGGTGTTTCTCCGGCGACCTTGGAAACCCCCCGTCTCCGAGGAGGCGTCGTCGCCGCCGTGGACTCTACGGCACAAGAAGAAGGCATGGGCTTCGCCCCGGCCGCCGCCGCTGCCGCTTCTTTCCCTCGGTGAGCGCCGTTGTCGTTCATCGACAGCGCTCGGGCGAGGAACGATTTCTCCGACATGCTGCTGGTGGCCTTGGAGCGAGCGATCCAACGGGAGGTGGACTTCCGGCACCGCTTGTTCGACTCTGTAGCTCGAAAGCGTTTCCGCCAACGGAGGGGCATGAGGAGCTGGACCGACGGCAGGCTGGAGGTGATGTTCTTGCCCAATCCAGAGCTGCGGCACAGCGAGGCGGGGGGGGGGGATCAGGGAACGGCCAGGTCAAACAACGCGGTACACAACAAGAGAAGTAACTTGGGCCGTTTGGGCCAGTGGCGGGTCGGGGTTGTTGAATCGTCCGTCAGATGCTGACCACCGAGATATTCCTCTATTTTTTTCTTCAACATGAAACAAATAATCCATCTCTATCCGCGTTAAGAAACAAAGCAATGAATTCGAAGCGTTAGCGGAGCACCACCATTGTTTCTACGGTTTCCCGAGCAGCGCACATCGTTTCTCCCCTGTGCGTAGCAGGCTCTGCAAGACAGTTCGGTAAAGTTATTGTCCAGGCAAATCATCGGCTAGAAGTTTGGAAGTTTACGTGCCGATATATTTATCCATAGCGTTCCGCGACACTGGTTCCGTCAATTGTTGTTGTTGTTGTTGTTGTCTTCACATTAAAAACCGTTCCGATCTCTCTCTACCCAGTACCTTCGTATGTCCGTACTGATCCAACACTCGACGCGGTCGATTCCCGTCGTCACAGGTTAACTTGCCCTAAAAAGGTACGCTCAAACAAACTGGCCCCGAGGGGTCCGCAAGCCAATGCGTCTACTCCGTTTGTATTTTCCGCTTTACCTTGCTACAAATCCACCAGTCCGATTATTTTTCTGGAAAGCGTGGGACTGCACTACTGCTGTCCGTGAGGTTCCGCTACTTGTAGCCGAGGTCACACAGTTGATGAATTGCTCCTGGTATGGTATGCGTAGAATTTTGCCGTTTGACAAATTTTGAAATTTTCGTAGGCATAGTAGAGGTTGCCGTTTGATTCTCTCGAGTCCGATGCGTACGCATGTGCATGGGCGCGAAATTGCGCCAGAGCGCCGGTCAAGCCTGCAGCAACTCATTCCTGGCCCTCGACAAACAAACACGGTTTCAACGGCACTCCAAACAGCATCGTGGTAGGGATTCTAAGCCACACGACCTTGTGGGTCCAATGGATACGGGGCGGTTTTAACTAAGAAAAAATAAATACACACAGAAGGAGGTTGTTGGAACGTTGGAACATGTGTTCCACAAGGCGGTCGGAAAATGCCAGGGAAACATGGTTGTCTTTTGCATAACCACGAGAGGAAGATTGAGATTCATTCGCCTGCTTTGGCGTGCACCATGGACGATCATTGGAAGCTCGTTAGGGGTGGTGGGAGGAGCAAACTTTCTTTTCCATTGGCGCTCTCCATTCAAAGAGCAGAGGGCACGATGGTGCGCAACACCCTGGTCAGTGTCAAAAGCTTATGAAGAGTAATACGCGCATGTATGATGTGAGAAAAAATACGAACAATCACCACTTGGTAGAAGACAGACGAACGGACGGAACATACATGCGTTAACGGATGTGGGGGGAAGGGAGGAAATGGTTGAGAAAAAGCAAAAAAATCAAATGGTGCTGGCATGTGCAAGCAACAGCAGTACAATGCTCTCCCCGACACGACGTGGACCCACCACCACTCAATCAACGTTCAACCGACTGGCGACACTCCCCACACACGGTTGGCACACGGCAGCTCATTTTTCTCACATGGTCAAAGCCCTCGAGGAGGATGATGGCATCGTTTCGGCGGGGGGTCGGGTCGGGGGCTCCGGAAACATCATGGACATGTCGGAGAGACGGCTCAGGAAGGGCGCGTCCCAGTTAGCATCCTTGGGAGAGCTGGTCGTAGACTCTGTCATCGCCTCGGTGCTAGAATAGAAAGATGTTACGCACATCATGCATTGACCATTATTTCACGGCGGCGGCGGCGGCGGCGGTTGAGAGCGGGTTAATTGGTTTCAAAAAACGAGGAAGAGCTTGCCGATAACTATGCATACAACAGCAGTTGTGACGACCAAAATCCGACCGGTTGTGCCGTGGGCTACATCTCTGTTAAAATTTATGGCAAATAATTATTTGTTGTTGCCGTCTTCATTCACGCTTTTGGAAGTTTTTATGAACCAGCCCAGTGAAGTTCTTCTACAGCAGTAGCGGCAAAAAAAAAACGATCATCACAACGATCATGAACTAGACCACCTGCAGTGCTGCAGCAAATCTGGGATTAACTGGTGTTGTGTAGGTCACACCGAAGCCCAAAGAAATCGTAGTCTTTCGATATGCCTACAAGTCAGTACCTACCTGCATGAGCTCTCAAAGCTTGACGACGAAGAGTCGGCAAACATTTTCGTGCGTAAAACGTCGATATTCGCCGGCTGTGCTGGTTTGCTTGCGGCGTCACCCCCAAGATCATGCGCAACTGGCGAAAGGGTCTGCTGGTGCTGCTGCGCCTCCTCCACCTCCTCCTCCTCCTCCTCCTCCTCCTCCTCCTGCCCTTGGCCCCAGACCCACTTCGCGGGAACTGCCGCCGCCGCTGTGGTGGAAGCAGCGGCACGCCCCGACTTTCGCGACGTTTCCGAAGGCGCGTGGCTGCTTCGCCCCTGCTTGCTTACAGCGGCGGGAGGAACGGAGGGGTACTCGGATCCAGGGCGCCCGACAGATGAGGTGGGCTTCGCCTTGCTGCTGAGCGTGACGAACCGTTTCGAGGGGGGGCGAGAAAATACCGCAATTGGTCAGGGTTCACGGCAACACGAGCGTGGGATGGGTGGCGAGGTAGGGGATCAACGGGTTGGTGGGGCAAGAAGAAGATTGCTGGAGATTCTCGGCAATAAAAAAGTGCGCGAAGAGCAAGAGCCTGAAATCCGATCAGTTCTTCTAACCAGTAGGTGCGAGTGTGCCGGAGAAAGACGGGAAATGTGGGAGAGGGAAACGACGGGGAGAAGCCACTGCTGCCGTTGGAATGGACACACGGTCTACTCCTTGCTGGCTGAAGCCCTTGACCTACCTCCAACGAAACAGAGAGGAGCAAAAACCTGCTTCACGGGGGGAGCAAATCAATTTGCGATTGACCGCAGTCGCTCATCAGTGGACATGTTCGCTACCCTGGCCTGCAGGCAGAAAACGCGCACGACACTTGAAACACCGAACTGCAACACACACACACTCACAAGCAGCCTGCTGCTCCTGGCACCCCCGCCCTCCGCATCCCGGCCCTGACCAGAGACGCCTGCAGGTCTTGGAAGGTGTTGGTGTTGCCCGCGCGCCTTGAGGTCCCTTTCAAGGCCGCCGACCTGCTGCTGCTGCTGCTGCTGCTGCTGCTGCTATCGCGCGGTTTCGCCAGGGAGGTAGGTTCCATCTTCGGCACGCTGTGATGAATATGCCCAGGTTATCTCGGCGGTCGTGCTGTAACGCTCACGGCGATGTGTGGCATGTACAACGGGCTTGCCACCAACAGACGTTAGAGTAGTAGTGGTGTGTGCGTGGGCTGCCGGTAATGTAGGGGGCGGGGCGATGGCCAGAACCCTGAAGTAGTAGTGGTAAGTGAGCGGTTTCCAGTTAGAGGTAAGCGCAATGCTGTCGGGGCGAATGTTTCCAGCCAGCGATTCACAAGAAGATGCGCATCTCCTTTTTTTTTTTTTTGTGAACTTCGATATCTTGATGACGTCATGATGTCACCAACGGACACGTACTCACGGCGGAGCTTCTCGCTTTTTGGAAAATTTCGCCGGCAGTTTGCGGGTTTTCGGGCAGGTACGCAGGTGTACCCTACGGATCCACAGCAGTATCCACCAAGGGTGCAGCGCGAGGACCCTCCGAATATTGCTGCTGCAGAGCAGAGGGGCCGATTGGATCGGTAACAACAACAGCGTGACTGGTGTTTTTCTCGTGAGGGTGTCCCGGTTCGCACCTCCGCCCGCTGCTGTCGATCTGTCTGTGGACGGTGGACCGAGACCCAAAGTGAGGCCCCTTCACAACCACAAGTCTTTCGACGCATCTTACATTCGCGTTGCTGTCGTCATGTCTTCTTCATCATGTATGATGTGTGGTATTCATGAAAGAAGAGTGCAAAATACGCGTGCGTGCTTGTACAGGTAAGGTCTGTTCTTTGTTCTGTTCCGCTACATGATGGAGAAGAAGCCTCGGTCGGTACTTTCGCCGACATTGGCCGACATGACGACAGCGGCCCCAACCTTTTTTCTCTGTCTCTTCACAACGCTTTAGGACACAGCAGCATCAATCAGTCAGTTATGACACACAGATAGATCTATTATTTGTACCCTCGTCAGAATGGAGAGACCCGGGTTGGTTGTCGTGGTACAGCCGTAGTAATAGTTGCGCGCACTCTCCCTACTATACCGGCGTCGTGAGATTTGGCAAAAACGTGGAAAATGTCGGAGAGAGAGATGGTAGGTGGTGTGTGTCATGGCAAGAGGGCCGCCGGCGGGTGGTTGCAAAGAATGATGCCGGTACGTACTAGAATATTTGATCCGCTGAATCAAGAGCGGTCAGTTGGCGGTCAGATCATCGTCTTCCCACTCCGGGAGTGCTTGAGTCTATCTATGCAGATACATACTGACTGACTGCTCTTCTGCAGCAGCAAGGAACAGCAGTGTAATAATAATGTAGTATAAATAGACGGCACAGCAGTAGTCAGTACAGACAGACAGACAGATTTTTTTGCGTCATCTCTATTCCGCCCATCCATGTGGTGCGCGAATGGTTGGTGTGTTGAACGTTGTTTGAACGCACCTACCTACTCATCATCATCACTGGATGATGACGACGAGTGTTTATTTTGCTGCAGCAATCGATCGACTGGCAGGCTGATGACGATGAGGAGGATGTATAATGTCTGTCTGCCGGCTGCTACTTACATATATATCTAGGAGTACTACGTGCACTGTTGTTGTTGTCACTCGCTGCTCTTCTTGTTGTTTGTACACCACTCTCTTTTTCACCCATCACATTATTATACATGACGATCGAAAGAATGTCCGGTGGAGGCTTAGACTACACATTAAATGGTACAGCAGTAGATACCAAGTTTTTCTGTAAGTACAAGTAGAGAGAGGCAATTCACAAGAAGGAGACCAAAAAATCCAGAAATTCACATGTAAATATATACCCTCTACACGACGCGTTATTATTTGCTTTGCGCCCTCTCGACAACCATTCGTTGTTGTTTGTTGTGCTGCTCGCAGGGATATTGTACAAATAATTCTGTCGGGTGTTGTTCTCTCTTCTTGTTTGTCGCGTGCTTCGACTTGCGGCCGAAATTTCAAAAAACGTGATCTGATTGATGATGATCTGATAATGATGATATTTGTGTTTTCTGCGCCGTCGGGGGAGAGAAGAGCCGAGACGACTCAATTAATTGCATGTTTTCACCACTCACTGGGGAGGAATATTGCATTCAGGCAACGATACGTAGGGGGGACAAACATCCAAATGTTGTGGTATGGGGGGGGGGTCCCGTGCCGTCGTAGCAGGAGGCCCCCGCACAAATTCTGCATTCAGGCAGCCATTTAATTTTGTGGGGTAGGAAACGATGGGGGAATGGGGGGGGGGGGGGGGGTCATTGTCGTGCATGCCGTAGTCGTTTGACCGTTGACCTCGCACCCCTACAAAGCCGGGACGGAGCACGCCGGGTTCGCACTGGACCAGGCTCTCACATCACCAAGCGCGAAGCGCCGTGAGGTATTCGGCGAGTCGCATGAAGGGTGAGCTGCATCCTGCTAAGGGTGTTCGGCATCTTGTGCTTACTTCCTTGCGTACGGATGACAGCTGCGTATGACTTAATTTATTTTTCTGGTGCGTTCACTTCCAGAGACAGTTATAAGCACTGTGTAACTGCCTCGAGGATGCTTGACAATTTTAACACAACGTGGTGCGATCATCCCCCTTGCGCGGAGTGAGGTTTCTCCACCCCGCACAACATGATCTACTCGACCACCATTATGGTTATATTTACCGCCAAAAAAAAAAAACAGAGGTAAAAAAAAAACGGTAACCTGGTTGCCGAGTTCACGAAGTGAACTGGCTTGTTTTACAACGTCATTGCCAAGCGACGAAAACCCAATCCTGATGGCAAACACCGAGTGGTGGGCTTGTTTTACAACGTCGTTGCCAAGCGACGAAAACCCAACCCCGATGGCGAACACCGACGGGGGGCGGGTTGTTTACAACGTCGTTGCCAAGCGACGAAAACCCAGCCCCGATGGCAAACCCCGGGGCGGGGGGAATGGGGGGGGGGGGTGATATGTTCTTACTAGTACGGGGAGGGCGGTATGGGGGATGCTGTACGCCGATGATGCCGGCGTTGTATCGAGGTCTGCCGATGGACTGGCGAGAACGATGTGGCCGTCATCGTGGAGGGCCAGGTGTTCGGGAAGTTCGGGTTGACGGTATAGGAGAAGAAAACAGAGACGCTCCTGATGCGCTTGAAGGAGAAGCAGCCAACACCACCGCTACCCCGGCTACCACCGCTGATCATCGAGGCAGCAGGGCAGAGGTACGCCCAGACGGCTGAGTTCCGGTACCTATAGGTGTGGCCTCGTCAACGATTGGCGACCTCACCCGAGAGATCAATTACCGGAGAAGCACAGCGCGGGCGTGCGTCAGGAGATATGGCCGGGAGCTCTCCGACAGGCCGAGAGCACCGTTCCGACTCAAGACTCGCCTGCTCCAGGCGGAGGCATTGGAGGCACTGCTGTACGATTGCATGACGTTGGCCCCACGTCACGAACACTACCGGCTGTTGTGGTCGACACATCACCGGCTGGCTGCTCCTCCTGCGAGTATCGGTTACCAACGCAAGAATGGCACCTACCGGAAGCTTTCCTACGCCCAGACCCTGAAGAGGGAAGGGTGCCAGAGCGTGAAAGCCACTGTTCGGCGACGACGGCGCCTGCTGTTCGCGGGAGCATTGGCAAGGCAGCCAGACGGGCGACAGTTGATGCTTGGTGAGTGAGCTGGTGAGGGGGAAGGGCCCAGGCAGGGGGAAACCAGAGAAAAACTGGCAGATGTGCCTCAGGACGACCTCGAGATGTTCGAGGCAGAGCACGGATCCACGGACGCCGAGCCATGTGTCTTCGGAGTCCCGCAAACAACTTGGACGGAAGCAGCGAAGGTGGAGCGGGGTGTACCGTGGCATACGGGGGGACTGCTGGGAGCTAAGAGGTTCATGATGACCTGCTGGCACCAGGATGAAGGTGAGACTGGCCGGCAACGAGCGCTCAAACGAAACAAGAAGCCCGGCAACAACACGGACATGGGTGCGCAACAACCACTCACTGAGGCGGGTGGGGGGCAGCAGATGGACGACGAGGCGGCGAGGGAAGAAAACAAACGAGAAGAGGCGGACCGGCGCGACATTTTGAGCTGGATTGAAACCCTTGACGGACTAATCCCCCCCCCCCCCCAAC
The DNA here is from genome assembly GCA_000310025.1 of Ectocarpus siliculosus. Classification (NCBI taxonomy): domain Eukaryota; class Phaeophyceae; order Ectocarpales; family Ectocarpaceae; genus Ectocarpus; species Ectocarpus siliculosus. Next base: position 43,823 of record FN648656.1, on the reverse strand, counting down.
GAAGAAGTTTAATGATAAATGGAGATTGTCTGCCAACCTTAAGAAAAATGCCCTCATGGTATGCCAAGAGGACAGGAGGGGACCCCTAAAACATAAATGGGAGTGGGGGATGGGAGGAAATTGCTATAG